>LPNX010884411.1:262416-299678 GCA_001517045.1 Pseudotsuga menziesii | reverse complement strand
TTGTCTCTTGTGATATGCTTATGTGATTGCTGTGCTTGTTATTCTCTCAGTGAAAAGATCTTATCATAATGCTAGCTTAAATGTTGAAAAACTAACACAAACCTTTCAACAAAGTAAGTCGAAGCTGTTGTCCAGGTCTGCAGTCTTGTCTGATGGGTATCCCACCATCGAGCAACTTGTCCTGTAAAAGTTTCTACTAGGCTTTGAAGTCGGCCATGTTCACCAATATTTTTGGAAACTTATTCTACATGCATGATTGGTGATTCTCTTTCCTTGTATCTTGGTATGTGTGTAGTTTTTACATTGGTAGGTTGTAAGGTAGGGTGTTCCCTATTTTTTTTCTCAAATATTTTGTTAAAATAATCAACCCATAGTTAGCTACCTTAGACATTAATTAATCCAATTTTTGTCTTATTTTCCTAGTTTCCATATTCCACCTTATGCAAGTTGTCCTCCACACATCCATAGTGGTCAAACTTGCTAAATTTGAGTCATGGAGCACTTGGGAAACCACTTGGAATCAAATCTGCTTTATTCCTAGCCTCCCTAGCACATGTCTACTTTTTCTGCTTTATTGCTTGCTTTTTCTGAGTTTTAAGGCAATTGGGAAAGTTTGACTAGGTGAAGTTAACTTGTTTTTTGTCCTCATCATCCTCCACTCTTTTCTCCTATGAAAAGCATGTATGATTTGTCCTTCCACCATATATTAGCTTTCCTAAGTGATTTTTCCAATTCGTGAGCTTCTAGAAAGTTTTGGAAACTGCTTTATGCACCTATGGGGGATTTGCTTAGATTTAGTAAGCCTGCTTTTGAACCAATTCGAATGGCATCCTTATGCATTTGAATATCTCATGTAATTATTTATTGTGGCAGCCTATGAATTCATAGGGTTGGCTATTGTACACTTATTGAATACAGATTAGTGTTCTGCTCCATATTCAATCTCCTTTTGTGAGTAATTTGCATGTGTAATTGGCAATTGTTGTGAGTGTAATTGTTCTAACACCTAGGTTAAATTTCCACATGGTATACGAGCCTTTTTAGATTGATTTGTCTCCTTCCAATTTGTATTGTAGGTTCGACATCATTGACTGGGAGCATCATGTTGACTGAAGGGACAATTTCTGAGCTATGGATCAATCTCAGAAGATCATCTTGACTCCATTTAACTTATTTGAATGGAAAGAAGAGATGGAGATAATATTTAGAGTGAAAGGACTCTACAAAGTGACTATGGAAACAGAAGCAGAGCCCAATACAGTTGCAGAGAAGATTAAATGGCACAACAGGAGGGATGAGGCCTATGGTCTCCTATGTCTGAGTATATCCAGAGACCTCCTTTTCCATCTTGATGGATTGAAATCACCAAATGAAGTATGGGAGAAGCTTGTTGATCTTTTTGGTAAGACAGATGAGATGAGGGGACATCAAATTGAAAATGAATTGATCTCCCTGAGTCCCAATAGCTTTGAATCCCTGCAACTCTATTTTTCCAAGTTCAAAGCACTTGTTTTGTAGCTAAAACAATGTGGGATCGAAAAGAAGGATGAAAAACTGGTTTTGGCCATACTTTTGAAGCTTGGCCCTGACAGCTCAATCCTGGAAAATGCCTAGCCTTGTAGATTTCATGGAATCTCTCACACAAGAACAAGATAAATTGGTAATGATGGGCACCATCAAACCATCCAAAGACCAAGCTCTGGTTGCTGGAGATTCAAGGGTGGATTCAAAAAGCAAGAAGAAAGCTAAAAAGCCACTTGAGCAAAAGAGAGACAAGAAAAAGTCTCCAGAGGAGCCTCAAGGTTCCAAGAAGAACCCCCAGAAGAAGAAGAACAAAGGAGAAATGAGCAAGTGCACATACTGTAGTAAGGGAAATCATTCTGAAAGCTCCTGCATGAAGAAGCAAATTGACATGCTGACCCAACTCCTGGATAAGAATGACATCTCCCTTCCAGAAATCTCAAAGAAGAGGGAAGGAGGATCAAATTCAGAAGACAGAGAGATAGTTCATGCATTGGTTGCTGGCACATCAAGCTCAGCTAGTTTCATCATTGATTCTGGAGCTTCAAGACATATGGTTTTGACCCAAGGAGGCATTCACCTCACTTGACATGTTTAAAGGTCCACCAATAGTACTGGGAGATGACTCTCTCACTGAAATTTTGGGCAAAGGGAGGATTGATCTTGACCATGGTAAGTTCAGCAATGTATTGTATGTTCTAGGTCTTGCCTCTAACCTCTTATCAGTGTATCAGATGACCCACAAAGGGTCTCCAAAGAAGGTCATATTCTCCCCTGATGAAGTTGAGATCACAGAGATCTCAAGTGGTAAACTCATTGCAAAAGGAGTTGCAAATCACACTTCAAAGGTATACATGTTCTCACACTTCCTACCCTACTCAAACCCCTCTGCTCTTCTGATTCATGCTAATGAGGCAAGCAAGATTTGGCATGAAATATTTGGCCACCTCAATTACAAGTAACTTTCTGATCTTAGTGAAAAATAAATGGTCATAGGGTTACCCAATATTAAGTTTTCCAAAGGAGTCTGTCAAGGTTGCATCTTAGGAAAACACCCAGAGCATAAATTTGAGAGAGCTAGTCATGAGAGAACCTTTGCACCTCTTGAGTTGATCCACAGTGATGTTGCTGGCCCATTTAATCATATGTCAATGAGTCAGGCCAAATATGCATTGACATTCATAGATGACTTTTCCAGGTATTGCTGGGTTCACTTCCTGAAACACAAGTCTGAAGTTTTTAGCCTCTTCAAAGTCTTTAAGGTTTTGGTTGAAAACCAGTCTGGGAGGAAACTCAAGGTCCTCAGATCTGACAATGGTGGTGAGTATGTCATGTATGTGTTCATTCAATATTGTGTATATGCATGTATTCAGGTGCAGCATTCTATCCCTTACACACCATAGCAGAATGGTGTTGTTGAGAGGAAGAACAGATCACTGAAAGAGATGGCAACATGCATGATGGAGGCTAAGAATTTGCCACCAAAGTTTTGGGCCAAAGCTATAAAATATGCAGCCTATATCTAGAATATGGTGCCTCATAAACAACTTGATGGTATGACTCCTTTCGAAGCATGGAGTGGGCACAAGAAAGATGTGACCCATTTTAGGATTTTTGGCTCAAGGGCTTGCTAGAATTCCAACAGAAAAGAGGAAGGCTTTGCCGCCCCAGAGCCAAGAGTGTCTATTTGTTGGGTACTCTGAATATTCAAAAGGGTACAAGCTGATCAATTTGAGCACAAACAAAGCCTTCATTGAAATTTGTGTTTAGTTTCAAGAAGATCCCCTAGTAGCAGTGGAAGTTGGAGAATCCTTTTCACCACCAGAACCTCTGAATGCAAGTGAAGAGATAGTTGAACATGCTGATTCTGATATTTCTAATAATGATGATTTAATTGCAGATCCTAACAGTCCTACAAGACCAAAATGGGCAGCCAAGACCATTCATGCAGCTGGAGAACTAGCTGGAAATCCAATGATCCTAGGAGGACTAGATCTCAGTTTGAGAGTGCTCTGTGCATGAAAGATCCTATGTTTGCAGAGAAATGCTATCTGATGGTTGAATCAGACCCAAAAACATACGAATATGCAGCAAATGGTCCAAGATGGAAAACAGCCATGGAATAAGAGTTCATCTCACTCCAGAAGAGCAACACTTGGGAGCTGGTTGATCTTCCCTCAGGAAGGAAGCTAGTTTAGTGTAAGTGGGTGTACAAAACCAAATTTGCTGCTGATGGTTCACCTATGAAGTACAAGGCCATATTGGTAGCCAAGGGATACTCACAAGTACATGGCATAGACTACAATGAGACCTTTGCACCAGTGGCAAAGATGGACTCCATCAGGCTAGCCTTAGCCATTGCAGCTTCAAAGCAATGGGAGGTACACCACATGGATGTGAAGTGTGCTTTCCTAAATGGAGATATCTCTGAATATATTTACATAAAGTGTCCTCAAATATTTTCTACTAACCCATCTCTTGTGTGCAGGCTAAAGAAGACATTGTACAGGCTTAAGCAAGCCCCCAGGGCTTGGTATGCCAAGATTGATAGCTTTCTGCTATCACTGAATTTTGTTTGATGCAAGTCAGATCCAAATGTCTATTTGAAGCTGATTCATGGTTCATTAATAATCATTTTTTTGTATGTTGATTATCTTCTCATTACAAGAATCTCAAAGGATGAAATTGCTTCCTTGAAGGATGCAATGAACCATGCCTTCTCAATGACAGACTTGGGGTTGTTGAGCCAGTTCTTGGGTCTTGAGTTTGCTCAAACCAAACAAGGAATCAAAGTGCATCAGTCCAAGTATGCCTTGGATTTTCTGAACAAATTCAATATGAAGGATTGCAAGCCAAGCAAGACTCCTTTCCTTTCAGGAGTTAAGCTTGAAGAAGCTGATTCTTCACCTATGGTAAACAATACACTGTATAGGAAATTGATTGGATGTTTGTTGTATCTTACACATAATCGACCTGATATTTCTTATGCAGTAAGTGTGGCTTCAATATACATGGATCAGCCTCATGATATCCATTG
Source organism: Pseudotsuga menziesii (assembly GCA_001517045.1). Classification (NCBI taxonomy): domain Eukaryota; kingdom Viridiplantae; phylum Streptophyta; class Pinopsida; order Pinales; family Pinaceae; genus Pseudotsuga; species Pseudotsuga menziesii. The sequence continues at coordinate 295,120 of LPNX010884411.1, read as the reverse complement.
GAGAGCAGCCAAAAGGATCCTTAACTTTATTCAGGGAACAAGGACTCATGGAATCTTCTACAAAGCTAAATCTGATATTGATTTGATTGGGTTTATTGACAGTGATTGGGCAGGTAACAATACAGATTGAAAGTCAACATCAGGATATGTGTTCATGCTTTTTGAAGGGCCAATTAGCTGGTCAAGCAAGAAACAGAGTGCCATTGCACTCTCATCTACAGAAGTAGAGTACAGAGGAGTTGTAAATGCAGCAACTCAATGTTTATGGTTGCAGGGGTTACTTGAAGAGTGTGGCTTCGAATTAGAATACTCAACTACTATCTATTGTGATAACCAGAGTACCATTCAAATCTACAATGATCCAGTTCAGAAGAAGAGAACCAAACACATTGAGATCCATATGCACTACATCAGAGAGCTTGTGCATGATGGCACCATTCACCTACTCTTCTGTTCAAAGTTCAGAACAAGTAGCAGATGTCTTCACCAAAGTTTTTTGTGAGAAGACATTCAACAATCTCAAATCACTGCTGGGATTGTTGATCATGCTGTGAAGGATGAGTGATGATAAGATTTCCAAATTTTGTTTTACTGTCCACGTTTAAGGGAGGATTTTTCTCATTGGGTTTTTGCCTCTTTCCTTGGTTAAATGGACATGCAGTATGTAAAGGGTGACTAAGCCTTGTTGCTAGGCCCTATAATTTTTTGATATTTTACTCATAAGTCAGGCTTAAGGGGGGGGTGTTAGAATAATCAACCCATAGTTAGCTACCTTAGACATTAATTAATCCAATTTTTGTCTTATTTGCCTAGTTTCCATATTCCACCTTATGCAAGTTGTCCTCCACACATCCATAGTGGTCAAACTTGCTAAATTTGAGTCATGGAGTGCTTGGGAAACCACTTGGAATCAAATCTACTTTATTCCTGGCCTCCCTAGTGCATGTGTGCTTTTTCTGCTTTATTGCCTACTTTTTCCGAGTTTTAAGGCAATTTGGAAAGTTTGACTAGGTGAAGTTAACTTGTTTTTTGTCCTCATCATCCTCCACTCTTTTCTCCTATGAAAAGCATGTATGAGTTGTCCTTCAAACATCTATTAGCTTTCCTAATTTATTTTTCCAATTCGTGAGCTCCTAGACAGTTTTGGAAACTGCTTTATGCACCTATGGGGGATTTGATTAGATTTAGTAAGCATGCTTTTGACCCAATTCGAATGGCATCCTTATGAATTCAAATATATCATGTAATTATTTATTGTGGCAGCCTATGACTTCACAGGGTTGGATATTGTACACTTATTCAATACAGATTAGTATTTTGCTCCATATTCAGTCTCCTTTTGTGAGTAATTTGCATGTGTAATTGGAAATTGTTGTGAGTGTAATTGTTCTAACACCTGGGTTCAATTTCCATAGATTTTTGGGACAATGGACACTATGAAGCACTATTGGGTGGGCCTTTTCTGCACTTTTTGAATAGTCCAACACCCTCTTGCTTGTGTTTCGTAGTTCTTGATCTCCCAATCATATAATTTCGCGTCTAAATTATAACCAACTGAGTCCTGGTTTCCTAAATGAATTTCTCCATAGATATTAGGTTCTATATAATCTGCATTGTTTTGAATCTAGTAGAGTTTTCGGATGTCGACTTCTTCATTGATAGGTTCAGTCCAAGGTTCTCCTTGGGATGGCTGAATAGGTACAATGACCTTTTGTCCATTTCCTTTTAACTTGATTCTCTCTTTGTCCAAGGATATCGATGCTTTCATCTTTCTACCCCAAGGTCAACTTACTAATGTTGGGAAGGATCCTTCCTTAGGGTCAATGATTTCAAAGTCGAATTTGGTCGAGATTCCTTTTATAGTTGTGTCAACGTTTTTCTAGACTCCAATAGGTTCAATTAGGCCCTGGTCGGCTAGTTTCAGGTATATACCTAACTCATATAGTCGAGGTCTGCCCATTTGTTCCTAAGTGTCATGAGTCATGATGTTTACTTGTGATCCAAAGTCAAGCACTACTTGTCGGACATGGTATCCTTCGATTTCCAGGTCGACAAATGGGTCGGTATCACCTTTATCTTTTTGATTTAAGCTGCAGATATTCTTTGTTTGTTTTTTGGAGTCATTATGTTTTATTCCACATAGTAAGTCGATGAACTAAGATACTAAGTTGTATTTTTGCACGAGCTGTATTAATTCATTTATTATGTTATGTCGATTGTCATTAGCTTATTCTTGTCGTGTAAATTCTTTGAATACATTGGTTGCTTCTTTGTATGTTTGTTTTTCTTTAAGTGGATTAGGGTAGATATTTTTCTCTTTTATTTTGCTGATTCTTGGGTTATCACTTCCTGTTTTGGTTCCTTGTCGAGTTACAATATGCAAATTTTTGTGTGTTTATTACATCATTTTTTTGCACACACGACAACGAATTAACATTTTTCTTTGTATTTATTTTTTCCAACATGGTAGGGAAATCCTCTAGTGAGTGATCCCCTACTCCACAATGAGTACAAAATTTGAGGTCAGTTCTATCTTTATATGGACAGTCTGCATACAGATGTCCCTCCTTATAACATGTAAAGCATTGGATGGTTCGACATGGTCGGTTGTCTCGATTCCTAGGGAATCAACCTCGTCCTCCGTAGCCTCCACGTCGATTGTCATACCGGCGCTCGTATCTTTGACCTTCATACTTATGACCATTTTGATCATTTGGTAAGTTTTTTTACTCATTTTGTGCAACTGCATTGGTTTGGTAGACTACATGGTAATTCTGTTGGTTCTTCAGGTTCAAATGGCAGTCGGCTATGTTATGATTTTTAGTTTCGTAGATTGCACACCAGGATGCCTTTCTGTTCTTCATGTTGAACGTGAAATATTTTGTCAATTGGTCCCCGTGCTCCTGACAAATGTTGCAAATTTTTTTTGTCTGCACGAATCGAACGTCCTGTCGGCTGTATTCCTGTCAACAGTTGTCTTTGGAATATCCGGCCGTTGAGCACTTTGTGCACCAGATATCCTGATTTTTGAGGTTTAACTCCTTTAAAGACTTATGTACACTCTCCAACTGTTCTTCTATATGTGATCAGTGGAGTATGCTGGTATGTCCTCATCCATTTCCACTTGGAGAGATTTTGTAAGTGCATCTTCATAGGATTTGAATGTTTCCAGACTTATGTGTCGGTGCACTTTCTGAGATAAACCTGGAAGAAACCACTGGATTAGTAATTGTTCATCTATAAAATAGTCCAATTGGCTTAGAAGGTCTTTCCATTGCTTATCATAGTCGCGGATAGTTTCTCCTTGCTTCTATGATGTTTTTTTTAGTTTTTTCGCTGCCAGGTGTTTTGCATCTGGAGTTTTGAAAAATGATAGAAATTGCGCTTTGATCTCAAATTTGGTTGCTCTAGGTTGTCTTTCAGAAAAGGTCATATACCAAGTTAATTCCCTTTTCCTCAAGGCACCGATGAACTATGCCATCTGTCTGTCTTCGTCGGTAACTTGGTTGGCCTCCCAAGTCGACTCACAGACAAACCAATGTCATCTGGGGTCCTCATCCCCCTCATATAGAGGAATGTGTGCTGACCCGTGACCCATGTTGGAATCACCGTCGTTGCTTTTAGGAGGTGGAGGTGGGGGTGGGGGTGGTGGGGTTATTGGCTTATTCGTCTCCGCGGAACTATGGTGGATGAAACTTTCGTTCCCTTCGGTTGCGGTCGGTTAGTGGTCGGTTAGTGTTGATTTCTCTTGTTGATATCCCACTGCTACTATTTTTCCACAGTTCTAGATGTTCTGTGTCTTCCAAAGCTGTATTTGGCGGGGGGGGGGGGGCTCCTTCATGTGTCAGTAATAGTAAGTGGAAACTTTGGTTGGAGGGTACCACTTGAAAGGTAACCCAATTTCCTTCCTCTGGTTGATGGATAATGAGGTGTCTTCCAGTATATGTCTCCTCGTCTAGTCAAATCCATATACCAAAGTCACTAGCTCCTAGTCGGAGGTCCTCTTCAACAATAGTTTGTATCTGGGTACGCAGATTCAATGGAGAGAGATTTGTGACTTCATGGGGAGCTCTTAATTGGAGAGCTTCTGGCTGCTCTATCCACAATTCTTCCTCCATAGGGGACGCCTCTTCTTCCACACCTTCTTCTTGTCGGTCATGAACCGACTCTGGCGGATTACTTTCTTGGTCAGTCGCCCTAGGACTGTTTCCTCTGTGTAGCGCTAAGGCTCATTCTCTTCTTGCTTCCCTCCTTTGTTGTCTCTCTTTCCTCTCTATTTTCTGAATGTCTGACATACCGTTGTGTGATACTATTTTCTTGATTTCCATTTTGGTCGACTTCTCATTACTGGTGAATGGTATCTGCTTCTAGTCGACTAGAATCCACTCCACTTTATCTCGACATATGACCAACTACCCCCCCATAGCCTACCCGACGCTTTTAAAAAGCCTGGATAGTTCGGTCTACTTACTTAGGAAGTATTCCCACTCCCTTTCTGCAATGAATTTTTCCCACCTCTTTTGCTTTTTCGCCTAGTTAGAGTTTGATGGTGGTTTGTGAAGTGATGGATTTGACAATATGAACTACTCCCTTCTTGATCAAGAATTTGAAGAGCAAGGTCAGTAAGGAGCACAGAAACTACTTGGTGAGGTCTATGTAAAATTTCTCCGTGACGGTTTTCACCGAAGTTCTGTCTTCTACTGCTTGCTCCTCACTGAAGTCATCGACGATTTTCTCGAACCACTCCGACAAGTTTGTTCTTCCTCCTCGGATTAGTTTTTCCAGCAATTGTTAGTCTTTAGTCCCTTCCGCCTTTTTCATCCAGGAGTTTCTTCAGAAGTTGGGGCACTGATTCTACAAACTTCTCATGTGTTCTTGTAAAGAATCTTGCTTTTTCTTATGCGATTATTAATCTGTTCCTTCATACGTAATTCTACAAATAATTTGCAACTTTACGTTCCCACCAGTCCTTAATCACCTGTTCTGATATCATCTATTTGCATATATCTCAGACATGTACTACCGACAACGGAACCAATGTTGTAATCTCACAGATCACATAAGGTTACCAATATAACATACTAAAACATACATATATAACAGAGACAAGAGATAAGAACAAGTAGGTGAATTAACAGATTATATTACATGAAAGGGTCCATACAGCACAGAGAACTGAGCCGAGTTCTCATCTGGCTCAACAGCCTAATATATATGATTACAAAATAGTTACAAAATAACTACATGTCGGTTAGGTGAACCGACACGACCTTAGGTGGCCGACCTAATCTCTAGTTTAATCGGCCAACCGACTTAGTCGGCTGGTCGACTAAGTCGGCTGGTCGACTAAGTCGGCTGGTCGACTAAGTCGGCTGATCGACTTAGTCGACTATCGTTCAAGTCAACTTATCAAATTTCTCCTCCTAGAAGCTCTTCCCGATGAAATACCACCGCACAAATCGACCAAGTTTCACCACATCCAAAAGTTGTGGGACTTATAAGATCCTCATCCATCCGAAACCTTGACAAAACATCCACAGTTGTCGCAGCCCAAATATCATCATTCACACCATCTATCCAAAACCCTCCGGTTAATGAGGATGATGAGGGAACACTTGTTCTTGAGGGAAATGATCAAGCATCACTAGACGAAGAAATCGCCAAGCTCATGGACTCCGAAGAAACTGAAAACCTTGTCGACTTGCAACCGGAAGTCAAAAACCCCATGCCGACAAGTCACCTTTTGGCCACTCCATTAATCCGAGACCACTCAAAATAACCATCACCAACACCAAGACCAGAGTCTCCTCACAATCCAGAGCCGCCATATTCACCACCACTAGATGCAGAAACAACTACAAACCCCACCCATGAAATTTAGCCAGTTAACCCTGCCACAACAAAAGTTCAGTCGACTGAAAATACACCGACTAAAGAGAACCAAATAGAGCAGCAACACATAGAATCATTACCAACAGGACCAGTGGTGGTCCATCACTCTAAACACAAAATAAAAAGAAAAGAGAAGAAGAAAAAATAACAACAACAGAAACAACAGGTACTGACAGTTATCCACCTTCATCAACTAGGGTCGACTACCGCAGTTGACACACCAAAACTTAGATATGTAGAACTGGAACAACTATTGGAAGCACTCAATAAAGACACTGAAAGAATAAATCAAAGTATAAAAGAACATATAGAAAAAAATCAATCAGAAGAAGTCGAATTCTTGACCAAATGCATGAATTTGACACAAACATTTCTACCAGGAATAATAAAGACCGACACGGAAAAACCATTAGAGAGAGCATACCAGTTGTTGGAAAGTGTCATGTCGAACCTCCAGGAACAGTTGTTTGCATACCAAGAAAGATGAGAAAAAAGAAGAAACTTCTGCACTACTGAGACATCGGTACACAACATTTTCAGAATCCCACAAGGTACTGCAGGAGCATTTGGATGATTCTATCACTATAGAAGAAGTATTGCGAAAATAGTATACTTATTATGGCCAGGTATTCCAACAAGCTAGAGAGACTCATGAACATATCAAAACACTAGAAAATAAACAAAGAATTGAAGAAACGATGAGGAACGCCATCAGAGATCAGATAGTATTGGAGTCAGCAAAGCTTGAGAAACTAGAAAAACAAACACGGGAATGGATGAATTAGGCACTTCATAGCCTCGGCACACTGGACAAAATTTGTTCACGAATGAAAAGATTACTCAACACAACAGAGGAAAATTCTCAATTGATGGGCCCTGACATGATTATATTATAGACCTTTCGCTACAAGAGAAAATGTCGACCCTGTCAAGTATTACAGCATTTACCATTGACATTCAAAATGCTCTCCGCAATTGGACAAAATTTCAGCATCAACAAGCCATTACAACATAATACATTGTGGAGATATGTGTATAGAAACGACCATCTATTCGACTGCACAACCCATGAAGACAAAACAAATTAGAAGCAAACTACTTCAGACAAGATATTTTTATTACCTCCCCTGTTTCTTCGGGATGAAGAAATATTTTGTTCCTGGGGGAGATGTTGGAGGAGCTAGTCGGTGAGATGACTAGAATAGTTAGCCAACTAATTAGAGATTAGGTCAGACTCCAAAGCCTCATGTCGGTTTACTGAACCGACAAGTAGTTATTCATAACTATTTTGTAATCATATATAATAGGCTGTTGAGCTAGATACAAACTGGGTTCGGTTTGATGTTTGTATGAATCCATATGTGTTTTGTGTAATATAAGCTGTTATTTCAACCTACTATCTTTGTCTCTTGTCTCTATTATGATTATATGATTCTTTATGTGTATTATTGGTAACTTAGTGATCTGAGTGATTACAACAGGCTTCCACGATAAATTTGTGCTATGTGTGTTTTTATTGATCATGTGTGTTAATAAATAAATTAAAATTTGTTTTAATTGTTAAAAGTCAACAATACTAATTCACCCCCGCTCTTAGTATTGTCTAATATTCCAACATTTGGTATCAGAGTGGGAACCTTCTCTACAGTTTAATCACTGGAAGGAAGATCCTATTAAAAACCACTATGGATCAACAAGAAGGGTTAGCCACTAACAAACCTCCATTATTTATGGGAGACAATTATGCTTACTGGAGTGTAAGAATGAAGTGCCATCTAATGTCTCTTGGATACAAAGTATGGAGGTCTATTGAAAGAGAATATAAAGTAACATAAAACCTACCTATAGACAGAGATGAGATAGACCAATACGAGTCTAATGCAAAATCCATAAATGCAATTTTGAGTGGGTTAACAAATTCCTTATTTGTAAAATTCATGCAATGCAGGACATCCAAACATGCTCGAGAAAAACTAAAATGTGTCTTTGAAGGAGCACCCAAAGTAAAAGAGTCCAAACTTCAAACATACAAAGGACAGTTTGAAATCCTAAAAATGAAAGAAGAAGAAAATATTGTAGAATATCTTAGAAGAGTAGATGAAATTGTTAATGCTATTAGAGGTATTGGAGGAGAAATAAAGGAGAAAGAAGTGGTCGACAAAGTACTAAGAACCCTACCAATGAAGTATGACTTAAAGGTATCCACTGTAGAAGAATGAGACGATCTTAAACTTATGACAGTAGATGAACTACATGGGATATTCATTTCCTATGAGATGAGAACAAGAAAAATGGATCATCAAATAAAGAAGCAACATTTAAATCCTAATCCAAGAACCAATTTAAGAACCTAGATGATGAAGAAGCACTTTTCATCAAGAAACTTGAAAAAAGTACTGGAAAGTACAAAGGAAAGCTACCTTTGAAATGTTTTAACTGTGGAAGGATTCAAATGTTTTCTAATAAATGTTCTTACCCAAAACAAGAGGATAGTGATGACGAAGAACCTTGCTGTCATAAGAAATATCAAAAGAGTAAGACCATGTACAAAGATAATTTTAAGAAAAAGAATAAAACATCTATTCCAAGGAAGTCAATGGAGATGAAGAGATAAGTGAAGATGCTCAAGTCCTATTCATGGGATTAGAGAGCGAAATATATGAAGAAAAAATAGAAGGCATGGTATATCTCGAAGTAGAACTTGTAAGTGATCTTGTAGGGAAGTATAAAAGCATGTACAAGAAATCAAAAACTCATATGGCAGAATTTGAAGAGAAAAAAAATGATGTAGGAAGAATTATTGTTGACTTAAAAAATCAGTTTCTAGTAGCCAAAAAGGATGAAAACAATCTAGAACAATAACTAAAAGGAAGAATAAAAGAATATGAAAGGCTTGAAGAAGAGATTTGTACTAACAAGGTTATGAACCCATGGTATTTTGATTGTACATGATGTAAATATTGTATGGAATCATAGCAAGGAACTCAAGGCCAAGGCTCTGTCATTGATTGATGTTTGTGTCTAGGTGAGCAAGGTTGATGCCTATGGTTCATTGTGCTAAGTCAGACATAATATATATATTTTTGGACATAATGTAAATACACCATTTAATAAAATACCATAGCTAGATATGGAACTACAACGTGAAAGAGACCGGGGCATGATTCCACAAGGGATAGGGTGGGGCGTGGGTCAAACTCTAAGCCTTAGGGTGATGCTAGATGTCAATAAGAGAACCCTTGAACCTTAGCTATCTTTTTCTCCTCTATCCTCAATCATCAATTTCTTATAGAAGTTGATTGAGGTAGTTAATTCCTTGGGCAGAGCAAGGTATGTCAGTCTGATTGATTATATGAGAATGTTGCACAGATCTGTAGTCTTGGAAGCTACATTCTTGCTTATGAAGAAATCAAATCTAGGATTGCATGCCCAGTCTGTCATTTCAGGGGTCACATTGAACATTTTGGTTATTCTTCCCATGGGTGTTTGATTGATTGATTCATTCTCCATTCCATTTTGTTCTTGCGTGCTGTGCATTCACCTTGCTTGTAGAACCGTGTTTCGTTCTAAGTTGTTCACATGTTGTTTACCATCCTCAGTTGCGCAGAGGCTCTGTGACCTTTTTGTTTTGATGAACGAATGAGCAATGGAGATCACTCGATTTTATGAGTAAGAGTGGTCATTTGTGGTTTCCACAGTGTTGTTGTGCAATGGTCTCCTCTGTCATAGAGTGAGCTGAAGCCTTGCTTGTAGAACCGTGTTTCGTTCGGAGTTGTTCACATGTTGTTTACCATCCTCAATTGCACAGAGGCTCTGTGACCCTTTTGTTTTGCTGAACAAATGAGCGGTAGAGATCACTCGATTTTATGAGGAAGAGTGGTCATTTGTGGTTTCCATAGTGTTGTTGTGCAATGGTATCCTATGTGATAGAGTGAGTTGAAGCCTGTTTTGCTGTGCTAACATTGTGGTTTGCTCTGTCATGCACCCGAGCTTGGGTCTGAATTGTATACAATACTTAGGAGTGGAAGAGACATAGAACGTGCTTGATAAAACTAGTGTGGAACCTCATGATAATATAAGAGTGGCTGGTGAATATGATCTTCACATCTTGAAGAGCACTAGAAGGTAAGGTGTACCCCGAGGGACTGTGGAGCAGAGAAGGGGACACTTCCTTGTGTTGGTTGTGTAGGAAATATGGATGCCAGGCTAGATAGATCTTATGAAGGTGTCCTTAGATCTATGGATGAGCTCACTAGCTTAGCAATTATTCCTGTCCACTGCCTTAGTAGCATGATAAACCCAACTTGAAGGATGGTTTGGATGGTAGGATGATAAACCCATCTGTTGGCTTGGCTATGTATTGTTGTGTTTGGACTTGTGTATAATCCTAGTATGGACAACTTGAGAAACCCACTGTGAATATTGGCTTGGATGAGTTCCTAATAAACACATATGTGGCTTGGATGGTCCTTATTGTGGAAGCTGGCTTGACTGTGAACATGTTGATAAACCCAACTGTATGTTTTCTTGGCTGAGTAATCCTGATAAACCCAACATTGTTTTTCCTGTAATCCTGCAGCCTGATAAACCCAACTTGGTGTTGTCTTGGCTGGACAATCTGTTAAAACCAACCGATGGTTGGCATGACTGTGTGTGATATGTTCTGGCTATGTGTAAGTATGTTATTCCATAGCTTCTTGTGAAAATCATGCCCAACTTGGTGGTGGTAGTGGTGTTGAGAGATTAATGAACACACTGGCCTATGGTTGGGTGGAATGTTGCAACAACATAGCTAGTTGCAGGACAACTTGATCATCCAAGATAAGTATTCTCTGTTATGTTATTTTTGCAATGTATTTTCTTATGAATTGATATGTTTATGTTGAATGCTTATGGATTATTTAAGTAGAAGTTTACTTGTGAATATTTCTTGGATTTGCATCTATGTTTGCCTTCTATGTTCAATGCATTTTTTCCAAGTCTAGGAAGGCTGGAAGCTTGAGAAAAGGGTCAGAATACCTATGATTTGGTGTTTTCACCCCTTAGGATCTGCCTAAGGGAGGCAAAAGGTAGGAACTAGAAAGGAGAAGTTGAATAGGGAAGAAATGTCATGTTTCCACACCCCGGGATCCACCTGCAGGAGGCGAAAGAGAAAAAGTGTAGAAAAAATTCTAAGGCAAAGTTAAGTTTTCTGATTCTTGAGTTCCACACTGAAGGGAAAAAGGGCAGGATGCGGAAGGCATAGTTGTGGTTGAAGAACTCCGTCGATTGTTATGTTTCCAAATTCTAAGTTTCAAAGGTGGAAAGTAGAAGTGCAGAAGGTAGAAGGAGGAACCATGGATAAAGGACCCTGTCGCACATCATGTTCCGATTTTCAAGTTCTGAGGTCGAAAGGACGGAAAGCGGAATTGCTGAAGGTGGAAGGAAGAAGAATCATTGAATTTTTTCTATCGCCTTTGAGTTTCTGAATCTCAAGTTCCAAAGTCGGAAGGGTAGGAATGGAAGTGCAGAGGGTGGAAGGCAGAAGGCTAGAAATTCACTTCATCAAGCCTTTGAGTTCCAACTCCCGAGTTCCGAGTTCGGAAGGGCGGAAAGGAAAATTTCAGTGCGGAAAAGGTGTTGCTTGTCGTAGAAGGGATCTGTCAATGGAGAAACGAATGTTACAGTGGTTTCTAAGCCTAGGAATTAAGGTTGAAGAGTGTGTTAACACCCATGAACTGTGTTAGAAAGGAGAACCAAGGTTCTTAAGGCAAAAATTTCAGATTATCTGCATTATGGGGTATGGGAACGTTACATTTTGGTATCAGAGCTGCTGGTTCCAACGCTAGGCCTAAATGGGTCAGAATGAACAATTAAAAGAGGAAAATTAACCTATGATACCAACACTGTATTACACTACATTGGTACTACATTGTGGTATCAGATCTATTGGTTACAACATTGGGCCTAGATGTGCCAGGTGATAGTAAGTAAATGGTTTTAATTATGGAATTGTTATGCAACTAATAAATGTTGTTGTTAACACATTTTGTAGATTTATATTGCAGATTGAAAAATCGGGTTTTGGCTCAGCCATGAGAACCTACGACAGGTATGATGCTCAGAATTCCTATGAGCATGAGGAAGATGCCATGGGTGAAAATGTCCAAGTTGGAAATGATGAGACCGAGTCTAATGGGAGAATATTTCACAAAAATCCCCTAGACATCACAGCCACCATGAGGAGCCTGATTAAAGTTCCCGAAGAGAAACATCAGCTGAATGCAACCATGCTGTAGATTTTGACAGACATTTAAAGAAGGATAAACTCTAGGCATGGGACATTAAAGCCATAAGGAAAAAGGAGTAGTGCTAGAAGAAGAAAAAGATATTCTAGTGGGTCATCTGACTTTGAAGGACCCACTAGGGGCTCAAGCTCTTCTTCTCATAGGAACAAGAGGAAGAGGCACTACAGGGACTACTCACGTGATGAATTTAAGAAGGAAAATCCTCCTACCTTTAATGGTGAGGTAAAGACTGGTCAATAAGCCGAAGCTTGGATTATTAGGATGAGGAAGTATTTCCAAGTCCAAGACTACTCTGGAAATATGAAGGAAAGAGTAGCCATCTTCAACCTAAATGGAAGAGAATCCATTTGGTGGGAGCACCATAGGAAGATAAATAATATTAGTGAAAGGAAGATCACTTGGAAACAGTTCAAGAAATACTTCAGGCGGAAGTACCTCTCTGATAGGTACTATGATAATAAGATCAAGGAATTCCATGAGCTAAAATTGGGACAACTAACCATGGGAGAGTATGCCAATAAGTTTTTGGAGTTGTTGAGGTAGTACATCATATAATTGTGAAATATGGTTTAAAACATTTTACAGACACTACAGAAAATCTAAAAGAACATATCAACACGCAATGAGAAAATAGATGAGTGTGCATGCTTGGAAGAGGGGTCCCTCCACCGATTCGCTCACACACATAGGAAGGTTACAGAAATATCAATAGTAAAATAACTTCCACAAGATATAAAAATGAGCACACACATCTATTTGAAGTCGGAGATATTTATTACAAATGAATATGTTCATATTCGATGGATGGAAATTACGTAGAAACGTTTAGATATTTATACTAATTGTTTAAAATTGAAAATGCTATAATCCTGCCAAACTCATAATGATATCTCACCATTATCCTTGAGCTCGTCCTCTAGATCCATGAAAATAGGAAAATATATGCAAAATTGGAACAACCCTATTTTTATGCTTCATGGCAGCGGAGGTGGTTGGATTTGACCAGCGTTGACTCGACATCCTTGAGATCGTCCTCTAGATCCACGAAAATAGGAAAATATTTGCAAAATTGGAACAACCCTATTTTTATGCTTCATGGCAGTGGAGGTGGTTGGATTTGACCAGCGTTGACTCAACACCTGTTGTTGCATCCGCAACCGTTCTCCCCAAATTTCTTAAATTTTTGGGCCCCTCCTCATGATTTAGCGTTGTTCTTAAATCGTAGGATCCTGGAACTTATTGGTCGGGTTTTAATTTTGAATGATTGTGCAGACTAATTTTCAGCTGGTTTCAAGGGTTTCCTGTGTTTGAATTTTGTGATTGATCGCAGATGTGAGTTTGGTTTACTAGCCAATGATAAGTCGGATCTTTTGTTCTTTGAGTCCGCGGTTTCCGAAGTAAAATTGGTTTTTAACCTTTGCTGATTTTCTTTTTTAAAAGCTTTCGAACACTTAATTTTTCTATTAAATCGTGCATCACACTATGTTAAATCGGCTGCTTTTGTCCTTCTCCCTTCCGCCGTTGCGGCTCCCAAAGCGGCTTAGCGTCCAAAGCATAAAGAGCTCCGACTGCCGATGCGTGTTGACCCTTTTCGTCGCGGACCCGTAGTTTTTCTCTTCCGCCATTGCGGCTGGGAAAGTCATTTGGCTTCCGATGTGGTTACCCTTCTGATTTCTGATTGGAAATTTTCCCGCCTTTTGGTCACTTGTCCGTAACCTATGTCTCTTCCTCCGTTGCGGCTGGGAAATCCGTTTAGCCTCCGATTGCCGATTTAAAGTCTTCCTGCCTGTGGATTGGTCTACCCTTCCGATGTTGGTATTTTGAGCCGCCGATGAGTTTCTCATTTGCTGCCATTGGTGATGTTTGTCGAGCCTGGAGATGATCGAGGTAGTGGTGTCGGCGCTAAACAAGTGGTGCACCTGGACATTTCTTTTGGGTTGGCCATTTCAGTTGGTATAATGTGCTGATTTGTTTTATAATGCGGTCCCAATGAATGATACACTCTATTGAATCACGGGTGGACTCAAAGGGTGTCTTCACGATCACGAGAAAGACAAGCTAAGGAAAAGACAAAATGGATGGCGTCAAAGGCATAGACCGGAAAGATCTATCCGTTACTAATCAGATCATGAATGCATACAGAAAATAAGATGAGAAGATGAAGCATTTTGAAGGAAGGGAAAAGTCAGACGTTTGGGGGAGACCAAAACGATCTACTGTTTTGTTTAAATACTTGAAATTTAGAAGTTACAAAGGGCTTTTTCCCTGGAAAACTTGTAAACCTTTTGCTTGTAAGAGGAACTGTTTCATTTTACAAACTAGAAAGTGAAAATTTTACCTGTTGGAGAAAGTGCTATGTGGAATGGATCAATGCGTTTAAATGAACAATGTTGAATGTGAACTATTTCATTTTCAGTTGTGTCTCATTAGCTGTAAGAGTGTTCCAATTTTTTGAACCTATGTTCTTGTCTGAAGATTCTTCAGCATTTTTTATGGTGTTCTTCCACTATGAGTAATGGGATGTTTTAACTGTTGATGAGCTATATTGTGATGTATACTTTTAATTCTGTTTATATGTTTGGTTATAAGAACAACTATCTGTGATTTGCCATAACACCTGAACAGTATTGCATTACTCATGAATTAATCCAGCTCTCTAGAGATAGTTTAGTTAGTTTTATTTTATTACCGTTTGTATGATTTAGATGCTTGTGAGTTCTAAGACGAGAGGTAAGAACCCGCGCATCACATTATGAATGCTCTTTGCATCTTTATCACTCTGCATTGTTAATTAGGCATGTGCATTTCATAATTTAAGTCAAAATACAAAAACTCGGTGGACCGGGCCATAACCGGTAGTGCCCTTTGTTTTGTTACTTGACCTACGGTAGCCGGACCACAAAACCGGACGGATTCCCTACACCAAACAGTCACGGGATAATTGGGAACGTTGACTGGGGAGAATCCCTTCCTGGTGTTTCCTGCGAATTTATGGGCCTCAACAGTTTTGGCGCTAGAAGGAGGGCCGCCAGTGTATGGATGGATGAGGAAACCCGTTTTCCCGAGATTATTCCACCGATAACAGTTCTGAAAGCAGTGGGCTTCATAATCCAATTCCGGAAGAAAGAGAACATCTATATTCTGTTGGCAATGAAGTTGTTAATGATCTGAGAAGACACACCAGGGCATATGTAAAGAATATTGGAGGATTGCCAATCATCCCTGAATTTTCCAGAAGAGAATATAAAAGGAAAGATCATCCTAGAGTAGAAGACTCAGTGTTGGTTGGAGACTGGGAAGAACTTGTAGAAACAACCTTACAGGAAGTTGTGCTACCTTTGAATCAAGAAGGCCCAGATACCCCTCACAGTTCTCCTGCTCATACTCCAGTTGTCTCACCTCCTCACTCTCCACCTACACTCATGGCAGGAGTAAATGATAATCCACCACCTAACCCACCAAATCCACCACCTGCTTGGAGAGCCAGATCACCGATAAACCTAACACCTCCATTACACGACCTACCTCAAGCCTTTGACAAGATGTTTCCCAAATTCGACCCAAATGAGAAAATATTAGTAGATGATCACCTACAAAGTTTTTACTTGGAAATTGAAGGATTAAGGGCCAGGGAGTATGAAGATGTAGTCTGTAGACTGTTCCCGCATACCCTTAAAGGAGTTGTAGCATGATGGTACTTTGGGTTTCCTGCTAATTCTGTCCCTGATTGGGATACCTTCGAAAGAATTTTCAGAAGTAAGTATGCAACTCAGAAAACTCATGCAGCCCTCATGAAAGGGCTATGCACCTTGAAGAAAGAAAGAAAGGAAAAGGTGCACAGTTTCACACAAAGGTTTGCAACCTATCTCAAGAATTTTTCTGAAATGGATAAACCTTCAGACAAAGTTCTGATTGAATATTATACTTCAGCTTTAGGCCCTGATTTGGCCATGTTTGCCAAAGGTAGGGCCAAGCCTACTTTGATGGAAATCTATGAAGAGGCAGAATTAGTGGAAGCTGAAAGAGAAAGTATTGAAGATTATCTAGAACAGTTAGGAGAGAAAGGTGCAGGAAGGAAAGCCTTATTGTTTACTAAGCCTAAGGAAGAGAAATCGCCAGATTATGAAAATATGGCAAAAATGATGCAGAAGCTTTCCAACAAAATCATAGATTTACAGAAAGAGAAGGAAACACAAAAGTTTTATAAGCCATATTATAAGAAAAGAGAGGATAACAATCAGTCTCAACCTCCTCCTCACAATACTACATCTATGAATTTAACAGAGGTAGGCATAGACAATTTTTGCACTTTCCATCAACAGCCACACTCTGAAAAGAATTGTCCTCAATGGATAAATTCGATGACGTTGGTCATGAATCAGCTGTTGGATTCTAGATTAACAGAAGATGGAGATGAAGAGAGAAAAGAGAATACTACGTCAACAAAGGAACAAGAAGAGGAAACCATGGTTTTGTGGGATTCTATTTCATTATTTGATGCTGAAGAGGAAAAGAATCAGGGCTACAAGGACGTCATGGAAACCAACGTGGCAACAAGGAGCCAAGGGCGAATTAAAGAAAACAGTCTCATTCTACCAAAGATCAAAAGGCTGCAAAGAAATGTAAAGAAATTTCAAAATAAATCCTTAGCTGATAAGATTCCAGAATTCACTATTACCAGCCAAGATCCGAAGCAGAATAATACGTTGGCTAGGCCAAAGGAAGGAAATATGGATGCTGATAAACCTCATCCCATTGAGCAACCGATGGATTATGACATTGTGGAGGATTTAAAGAAGGTAAAAGCAAATGTTCCACTATTCGAAATGTGTAAAGTGCCACAGCAAAAAGAAAGACTATTGAAAGCACTTGAAGCATTGGATGAGAAGCTTCCCACTGACAATCAACCTTAGGAAGAAGAAGAAATCGGCCAAACCAGCGTTGGAAGTAAGTCTAAAATCAAACATCCACCTTTCCTCCTCACGTTTGAAATTTTCAATCATAATGTACATAATTGCTTGGTAGACTCAGGGGCATCGATTAATGTCATGCCAATATCAGTCTGTAAAAGGATCAATGGGCAGCCTAAGCCATCCACGTGGAGGGTTGTTCAGTTAGACATGACAGATGTAAAGGTAATTGGTGAGATGGAAGATGTCCTAGTCCGTCTGGCATCAAATGATAAAGTATGCCAGGTCATTAATATTGTGGTGGCTGATATACCAGACGCGTACGGTCTTGTCCTGAGCAGAGATTGGTCGGCCAAACTAAATGGATATTTTTCCTCTGATTGGTCGCATCTGTGGTTGCCATACAAAGGAAGTCCAAACCAGATCAAGATCTTAAGAGAGCCTCACATGAAATACAATGTCGCTCGACTGGAGGAGAATAATGAACCAGTGGATTCTATATTGGGAAATTATTTTATCGAATTGGAACTAGGAAATTACCAAGCAAAAGAAGCCAACAGCACATCTGACACTCAGCCTAATCTCCTTCGATTCTCACAGGCTGATGAGATTGACTGTAACATAGTAGAATTAGCAGTAGGAATAGATTCACATTCAGTAGTTAGTGATTTTTGGACTTTGTTTTTTGATGGCTCTAAGAAATTAGAGGGGTCAGGGGTTGGCTGTGTCCTGATCGACCCCCAGAAGAATAAACATTTTCTTTCATGTAGATTAGAGTTTGAGTGTACTAATAATATAGTTGAGTATGAAGCGCTGGTGCAGGGTTTGAGGAAAGTGATTGAATTAAAGGTAAGTAATCTAAGAGTTTTTGGAGATTCCCAGATTATTGTGAAACAAATCCAAAATCAAATACATTGGTTTTCCCCTCACTTGAAATATTACCAAAATGAGGTATGGGAACTGCTTAAATGTTTTTATGCATTCAATATTATTTCAATTCCAAGACTTAAAAATGCAGCAGCTGACCTGTTGGCCACATCAGCTGCTAGGCTCGTACCCACTAATAATCAATGCTCTGTCGAATTGCTTTTCAATCCCTCAGTACCAGATATGATCACCAACCTGCGAGTGTTCGATGATGATTAGCAGATAATAGAATGCTTAACAAATGATGAGGTGTTCAAAGGGGCGATTATAGATGGTGAAGAACATCAGGCTGAGATGAAATATGACAATTTCATCCCTAAAGGAGTCAAAACGTTGGAAATAATGTTCTATTTAAATGAAGAGTTCAAAAGACCAGCCAACGTGAAGACTCACAGCTCATCTCTACAGTTCAAGCTGATAAATTTAGGGACTGAGGCGAGTCCTAAATTTGTGAACCTTGGCAAATGTTGTTCACCAGCAGAAAGAGATAAGTTCGTCACTCTGTTTAGACAATATAAAGATGTTTTTTCCTGGACATACAAAGATCTGAAAACATATGACACCAGCATCATTAAGCATGTTGTCTCCATCAAAGCCGACATCAAGCCGTATCAACAACCTTTAAGGAAAATGCATCCAAAATTGGAACCACTGATTCAAAGTGAAGTGAAGAAATTATTCGATGCTAGAATCATTTTTAAGGTTAGACACTCGGAGAGGGTATCAAATCTGGTACCAGTGAGGAAAAAATCTGGAGAAATCAGATTATGTGTGGATTTCAGAAATCTAAACCACGCTTCCAACAAAGATAACTATCCTGTGCCACCCATGGAGCAATTGCTGCAAATGGTCTCATGTTCTAAACTATTTTCGTTATTAGACGGTTTCTCTGGCTACAATCAAGTATTAGTAGCTGAAGAAGACAGATTGAAGACCACGTTCAGGACCAAATGGGGAACCTTTTCCTACAGGAGAATTCCCTTTGGGCTTATAAATGCTGGAGCAACGTTTCAGAGGGCTATGGACATAGCTTTCTGCGGATTTATTGGCCGAAGTGCGGTAGTATACCTTGACGATATTACAATATTCTTGAAGAAAAGAGAAGAGAACGCATTTCACTTAAGGCAAATTTTCGAACGCTGTCAGAAATATGGCATCTCACTCAATCCTAAGAAGTGTGTGTTCGCTGTCACGAAAGGCAAGTTGCTGGGTCACATAGTTTTGAAGAAAGGAATCTCTATAGATCCAGAAATAATTAAGGCTATTGAACAAATCCCCTTGCCCCATATAAAAAGGGGATGCAATCATTTATGGGAACGATAAACTTCGTGCGAATATTTGTGCCTGATTTTGCTCAGATTGTCAAGCCGTTGCAGCAGATGGTAAAGCAAAATGCACTATTCAAGTGGATTGAAATTGAGAAGAGTGCATTCAGTAAAATAAAAAATGCTGTTGCACACGCACCCTCCCTGAAAAGCCCAGATTTCGACAAAGATTTTATCTTGTATACCTTTGCATCCGATGATTCACTAGCAGATGTGCTCACCCAAAAGGAAGATGGGGGGGATGAAATCCCAATATCCTTTATGAGTACTGGTCTATAGGGGGCTGAATTGAATTACCCAGCTGTTAATAAACAAGCTTATGCTGTATTCAAAGCAGTAAAGCAATTCAGGCCTTATATTTTAAAAAATAGAACCAAGGTGATCGTCCCCTACCCAGCTGTAAGGTCTCTTCTTGTACAGAAGGAGTTAGGAGAAAGAAGAGGCAACTGGGTAATATCTCTTCAAGAGTACGACCTTGAATTCAAGCCAGCATCTATAGTTAAAGGACAAGGGTTGTGCAAACAGATGACTGAAAATGAAAAAATGAAGAACACGCCTAGGAAGATGAAGCCAAATTACATGTAATGGAGGTATGTCCTTTGTTTACATCTCCCGAGTCTTGGTATAGATACCTTGTGCATTACCTACAGGCAGGGCTGTTGCCAGAACATTGGAATTCCAAGCAAAGAAGAGCGCTGAGTCTTAGATCAGCCTCCTATCAACTTGTTGAAGGAGTATTATTCAGAAAGAATTATGACGGGGTTCTTCTCAGATGCTTAGAAAAGGAAGATGCGAAGAAAGTAATGTCAGAATTGCATGACGGTCCTACTGGGGGACATGATTCAGGAGATACTACAACCCACAAAATCCTCAGGGCAGGTTACTATTGGCCTACGCTCTTCAAATATGCACACGCACATGTCAGGAAGTGTGATATTTGCCAAAGGTGTAGTGGGAGACAACCTAAAGCAGCAGCACCCCTAAATCCTGTGATGATCACGGAACCATTCGAGCAACGGGGGTTGGATATCATTGGAGAAATAAAACCAAATTCCTCCCTACAACACAAGTACATTCTGATCGTGACCGATTATTTCACTCGCTGGGTCGAAACTATCCCGTTGCACAAGATAAATCAAGACGAGGTCATCAGTTTCCTGCAGGACCACATCATGACCAGGTTTGGAGTTCCAGTTTCGTTAGTTTTTGATAATGCTATGTACTTTTCATCAATTAAATTAACTGCTTTTGCTCATGATAAAGGGATAAAATTCCATTATTCTCCTAATTACTATCCACAAGGAAATGGCCTCGCTGAATCCACTAACAAAAATCTGATTAGGATTTTAAAGAAGACTGTGATAGAAAACCAGAGGAGCTGGAACTCAGCGCTACCAAATGCCCTTTGGGCCGATAGAGTCACCCCCAAGTCTGCGATAGGAGTGTCACCGTATACCCTTGTGTATGGTAAAGAAGGCATTCTTCCCCCCAACATCATGCTACCCTCTTCCATAATATCCCAAGAGTCCAGAGGGTCAGAGAATGAAGTTTTGCAGATGAGGATATGCAATCTTCTGAAAGCAGAAGAGGCTAGATCTAAAGCCAGGGAACGCTTTAAGCAACAACAAGAGTTAGTAAAGAGATGGTTTGACAAACATAAAGCTGGAACAAAAGACTTTGAAGTAGGAGACTTAGTCCTCAAATGGGATCACCCCCATGATGAGAAAGGAAAGCACACTAAATTCTAGCAGTTGTGGGTAGGCCCTTTTCAGATTGCAGCAAAGCTTGGCCCTTCTACTTATAAGTTGCAAGATCTATAGGGGTGGGAAGAGAACTTACCAGTGAATGGTTTGGTTCTCAAGCCTTATTTTTCCTGAGATTCTTTGAGTTCTTCTGTCTTGTATATAATTAATCTGTTTGGCTGTCTTTTGAGTCATGTTTTTCAGTTTGTTTTAGTTTGTTTTTCTTGATTCCAATAAAGGGAATGAACCCGCGTTTGCATGGAGAACATCAAAATGTTTGGGAATGATAAACATTTTTGGGTCTCAGACTATGTGTTGCTAAAATAACTTCTTCCAGTTTAGCATTTTTCTCGAATAAGCTCTATGTGAATTGAAGTCCTGCTTAACCCCTGTGAAATAAACCGGATTTGGAAAGTTTCGAATACTATGTTGAGGCTCCATCCATGTCACACTTAACATGTTCTAAGGAGTGACAACAGAAGACCCTTGGAAAGGAACAAGGTGAACAGTATATTAAATATAAATGATCCCATGCCAGGAAATGAATGCCAAAAGGAAAATAAGAGTCGAAAAACTCCTATGAAAGCATCATACATCAAAGCAGATAATGAATCATAAGTACTAAATTGCTGGAAGATCCTCTCTATCCGTGAGTTGAAACATGAAGTACACCGCTCACACAAAAGGACACTATGGGATAGAGGATCCTGAATTAAAATTTAGTAAGAAAGGCATGCAGGAGAACTCATATAAAAGAGGACAAAAGTCCAGAAGCACAAAAAGTGCTAAAGTGGCATGGGAATGAGGAACAAATGAATATTTCTGTTTACCATATGCTACAACCCTGTGGTGTCCAAGCTATCTGCTACCTGAAGACAAAAGTAATAATGAAACTCATCCTCTGGCCTCAACAGAGTTATCTGGACTTGAAAATATTGGTTTCCACTCTCCCAAATTGGACTGTCATCAATGATTAAAGGTACATACTTCTGTCATTTGAGAAATCCGGATAGCTGGAAGAATTCAATAGATGCATTTATTGTTAAAATAGTCTATCACTCAAATAACAATCGCCCAGAGATCTAGGTTCACCAGGTGATCGCCAGTTGTTGCAGCCGCAACCATTCTCCCCAAATTTCTTAAAATTTGGGCCCCTCCTCATGATTTAGTGTTGTTCTTAAATCGTAGGATCCTGGAACTTATTGGTCGGGTTTTAATTTTGAATGATTGTGCAGACTAATTTTCAGCCGATTTCAAGGGTTTCCTGTGTTTGAATTTTGTGATTGATCATAGATGTGATTTTGGTTTACTAGCCAATGATAAGTCGGATCTTTTGTTCTTTGAGTCCACAGTTTCGGAAGTAAAATTGGTTTTTAACCTTTGCTGATTTTCTTTTTTAAAATATTTTGAACACTTAATTTTTCTGTTAAATCAGGTGTCACACTATGTTAAATCGGCTGATTTTGTCCTTCTCCCTTCAGCCGTTGCGGCTCCCAAAGCGGATTAGTGTCCGAAGCATAAAGAGCTCCGACTGCCAATGCGTGTTGACCCTTTTCGTCGCGGACCCATAGTTTTTCTCTTCCGCCGTTGCGGCTGGGAAATTCATTTGGCTTCCGATGTGGTTACCCTTCCGATTTCCGATTGGGAATTTTCCCGCCTTTCGGTCACTTGTACGTAACCTATGTCTCTTCCACCATTGCGGCTGGGAAAGCCGTTTAGCCTCAGATGTTAATATCCTCCGATTGCCGATTTAAAGTCTTCCCACCTGCAGATTGGTCTACCCTTCCGATGTTGGTATTTTGAGCCGCCGATGAGTTTCCCATTTGCCGCTGTTGGTGATGTTTGTCGAGCCTGGAGGTGGTCGAGGTAGTGGTGTCGGCGCTGAACAAGTGGTGCACCTGGCCATTTCAGTTGGTATAATGTGCTGATTTGTTTTATAACGCGGTCCCAATGAATGATACACTCTATTGAATCACAGGTGGACTCAAAGGGCGTCTTTAGGATCGCAAGAAAGACAAGCTAAGGAAAAGACAAAATGGATGGTGACAACGGCATAGACCCGAAATATCTATCCGTTACTAATCAGATCATGAACGCATACAGAAAATAAGATGAGAAGATGAAGCGTTTTGAAGGAAGGGAAAAGTCAGACGTTTGGGGGAGACCAAAACGATCTACTGTTTTGTTTAAATACTTGAAAGTTAGAAGTTACAAAGGGATTTTTCCCTGGCAAACTTGTAAACCTTTTGCTTGTAAGAGGAACTATTTCGTTTTACAAACCAGAAAGTGAAAATTTTACCTGTTGGAGAAAGTGCTATGTGGAATGGATCAATGCGTTTAAATGAGCAATGTTGAATGTGAACTATTTCGTTTTCAGCTGTGTCTCATTAGCTGTAAGAGTGTTCCAATTTCTTGAACCTATGTTCTTGTCTGAAGATTCTTCAGCATTTTTTATGGTGTTCTTCCACTATGAGTAATGGGATGTTTTAATTGTTGATGAGCTATCTTGTGATGTATACTTTTACTTCTGTTTATATGTTTGGTTATAAGAACAACTATCTGTGATTTGCCATAACACCTGAACAGTATTGCATTACTCATGAAGTAATCCAGCTCTTTAGAGATAGTTTAGTTAGTTTTATTTTATTACTGTTTGTATGATTTAGATGCTTGTGAGTTCTAAGACGAGAGGTAAGAACCTGCGCATCACATTGTGAATGCTCTTTGCATCTTTATCACTCTACATTGTTAATTAGGCACGTGCATTTCATAATTTAAGTCAAAATACAAAAAATCGGTGGACCGGGCCGTAACCGGTAGTGCCCTTTGTTTTGTTACTTGACCTACGGTAGCCGGACCGCAAAACCAGACGGATTCCCTACACCAAACAGTCACGGGCTAATTGGGAACGTTGACTGGGGAGAATCCCTTCCTGTTGTTGCCTGCGAATTTCTGGGCCTCAACACCTGTGAAAACTATTTCGCGAAGCCGTTAGAAATTAATCCATCCTTGGACATCAATGATTCTTCTGGGTGTTTCATATCACACCCAACTATCCTGCGAATATCCAAAGCTAGGATCATTTATGGGAAGTTATCAAATGCCGTAATTTTATTTAAATGTAGATTTAAATGCTTTAAAAACTACAAAATTCGATTCATTTAAGAGAAACAACAACTATACCTTAGCTTAATGAAATTTAAGTTATTATGGGTGAAACATGAGGGTTTACCAATGAAATAGAAGGGATTAAAAGATGACTTGAAGGTTCATGGAGCAAACATAGGTGCCAAAAATAGCATCCAACATCTCCCCCAAGAGGAAGGTATTGCATGTACTCAAGCACAATGAGTGTTTCCAAAACTAAATATGCATATCCCCATGCAAAAAAATGTTGTTGTTCTGCTGCTATTGATCCTATGACATCTCTCTTGTCTGTGATGATGCATCAACACTAGCCTGAGTTGCATGAAAGACCTTCAATCTTTGATGCTTTATTTGAGTGTCCCCTTTTTATGATACCATTTATATGCTTGTTGAGAGATTTGAATATTTTGAACTCTAATATTTCTATTCTTTTTCCTCAATCTCTCATTTTTTAATTCCAATTTTTCATTTCCAGTTTTAACTTTTCAATTTTTTTGCTGTTCTTGGAAGAATTCTTCTTTTTTCATCCTTGTTGTAGCTTGTGTGGAAATGGTGTCCACCCCAAATTACTCATATTTGTTCTTAAATTCTTCCTTCTCCTGCTCTAAATACTTTTCCTTTTCCTTTTTTGTGGCTTGCTGCTCAAAGATAGGAGAAATGATGGCTATATCCTCATTATTTTTCTCTTTAATATCTATTTCCATCACCTCTTATGTAGTTTGTCAATCAAAGATGATATTCAATTCTTCATCATTTTTCCCAATCTCACATGTTGGACTTTAGTCTTGAATTTCCAAAGATTGAATGTATACATAATGCTTTTGCTGTACCTCATCATCACTTTCTGTTGCTTGTTTCTTCTGACCTTGCTTATGTTTCCTTGATCTTCTTTCATAAGTGGTGAAGACCTTATCCTTTTCTTGGAATTGTAATTCTTCTTTTACCATGCTTCTGGTTCTTATTCTTCTCTTAGGCTGTTTTGAGCTCATTGCCTTAGAGTTCTGTATTTCATCTTCAATGTATGTTATCATTAACACTTCATCTTTTTTTAATCCTTCATCCAGCAACTCCTCTGGTTCTTCCAATTCATTATGAACTACAAATTGCTGCCATGTCAAATTTTGTTTTTGTAATTCATGTGTGAGAATAATCTTGATGAGTCCACAGTGGAAAAGGATTGGAGCAGTGTCTTCAGTATGTTTTTGAACAACTTTAGCCATTTTGGAAAGGCTATGTAGCAGAAAATAGGGTATGTTAATCTCATAGTGACCCCTCAAATGCTGCGTCAATTTGATGTGATATAGATATATGAATCTAAATCTTCCTTCACAGGTATTGAATTTTTGGATGATATATGCTACTTCATCCCAAGGATGTATCAACCAACTCCTTGGTACTCCTTTATTCCATTTTACTGAGCCTGCCCTTGATATGCATAAGAAAGGTATCCATGCCTTCTCCTCAAACTGTTTTGTTTTAAAGAACCTCTCTCCTTGTTGAGGTAATCCAATAATTTGTGCCAAAATATCCTCATATAGTCTGAAAGTAAAATTACCTAATGTATCCCTCTCACCATCAAATGAATGGGAAAATTCTAGTCTAACCTTTTCATTATATCCATCAAAATTTTCTAAGAAAGGAATCCACTGCTTGTAAAAAATTTCCACACATTTTTCATGAATAGTAGAGGGATCAAATTTCCTGGTTCTATCCTAGAAACCATTTTTTTCTTTCTTTTAATTTCAGCAAGTATTTACTTATGCAAAGGAAATTTCAAACAAAACTTAACTCATAGGTTCTGCCCTAGCTTGCAATGCCACTTTGATGCTCTGTTCTATTTTAAATTTCAATTGGGAAAGAAAAAATCTCTGTTTCGAATTGGGCCTTACCTCTCCTTAGGCTACTTCTGCTTCACAATTATGCCCATGTGCATGCAAATAGAACAATTATGTCTATAGTTTACACATAGAACAATTTATTCTTCTTAGCTATGCCTGCGTACTTATTTGTTTTCAACAATTGACCTCTGTAATCATGAGAGTGATTCATGGGAATGAGAAAAACAACTCTTTCATTTTCAGAAAATTTCCTCTGTAATTATCAAAGTAAAATTTGGGAATGAGCAAAACGTCTAAGACAAGGAAAACGCCTCCTCATATGCAATCACTACTTTGAAATTCGAAATTAGAGAAATTTAGTGGGGATGAGGAAATGGGTTAATGATTACCCCTTTCTTGTAATCATGTTTAAAACTTGCATTTCCAACTCCTTTTACAGTCATGATTTGAACTTGCCCATTAATTCTCTTCTTCTACATTTTATGAGACATTCATACCCTTTTTTTGATGTATCATATGTTGACTTTTAGGGTATTTATGAAAACCTTAGAAATTATAGATCAAAGAACCTTTCGTTATGTTTCCTTTTGAAAATGAAATCTGAAGCTTTCTTGTAGGATGCAGTTTAGGCATGAGATCAAGGATCTGCAATGCTTTTTTATTACTACTATTTTTGATACATAGGGTAGTGAAATGAATGAGTAGATGTTCAAGGTTGTAGGGATGAGAGTGAATGGGTAGATGATCAGGGTTTTGAGGGTAATAGGCATTTTGTCACTTACTCAAAATGAAGAATAATGCAAACTTTTAAAACATTAAAATCAAATTCTTATAGACTTGCTTGCTGATCCCTTGTGCCCTTCATGTTGCTTTAATGTGACTGTTTTTGGATTGCTGAGACTTGTTTGCTTCTCTTAATGTCTTCCCACGTATGTCTGATGTGATTTTTTTCTAGTTCCTGTAGATTGGTGTATCCTTCTGTTGCAAAGTATGATGTCTTGACATGCTTTTGTCTCAGGTCCCTTTGTAAAGATAAAAGTGAGGTCCCTATGCAAGGCTGGAATGCTTTATGATTGCTGCAATTTCTTATCAGGTTCCCCTGATGGATGTATTGTTCAGGTCCCTTTGCTTTTGATCTGCTATACTTTTTAGGTCCTTCTGTAAATATGCAAACTCATTCTCTTTATTGGAATAAAACTATGCTAAAATGTAGAATGAAATTGTGACATCGACAGGAGGCTTGGAGGGTTTCCAAAACTTGATAGAAAGTAAACCTTGATGTGCTTTTCCCTCTCATCCCTATTTGTTGACTTGTACTCAAGTCATTTAGACTAGAAACTGAAATGTAATGCAAACTAGGAATTTGAAAAATGTTTTTGTGAATTTTCAATGGCCAAGTAAACTTGGTTTTCCAATGAAAATTCAAGTTTATGTTGTGCCAGTTGCTTGGTTTTCACAACTAAACTTTGTTGTTTTTGTTTTGTTTTTATTTTTATTTTTCCTTATTTTTTATGTTTTATTGGAATCATCAAAATTGTTAAGAAGAAAGTGAAGGAGAAACATCCGTGTTTTTCTCCGACAAATCCATCTCTCTCTGTTGAGAAATTTGATGTAGGAAATCCTTCTTGTTGACAGGCTTATTGTATTTTTTTAGCCTATGTCCATTAACTATGAATGTACTTACTTCATCATCTATTGTTTGTAATTTGACTGAGCCATTGTCATATACCTCTGCAATCTCATATGGACCAAGCCAATGAGTTGTGAACTTAGCTTTAAAATTTTTGAACTTGGAATCAAATAATAAGGCTCGGTATCCTACCTGAAACTGTCACTTTTTGATGAACTTATCATGCCATTGTGCTCTTTGTTGCTGTACTAAGATAGTTTGTTCTACCACATCTTGTCTCATCTCATCTAATTGATTTAACTGCATTATCCTTTATCTTTATGCTTCAGAAAGCTCTACTCCTAAATCAGCTACTATTTTAAGAGTATGAATTTGGGATTCAATTGATAACAACACTTTATTACCATAAACTAGCTGATAGGGAGTAAAACCAGTACTATTTTTCCAAGTAATTCTGTATGCCCATAAAGATTCATGAAACTTGTCTGACCAATATTTTCTGTGCATTTGAACTGTCTTGGTCATGATTGTTCCCAAATTTTTATTTGTGGACTCTACCTGGCCATTGGCCTGTGGATGGTAAGGGGTGCATTTTCAGTGCTTGATTTTGTACTTGTCTGCTATCTCTTGCACTAGTTTAGAAGTAAAATGTGCTCCTTTATCAGTAAAAATCTCTCTAGGAACTCCAAATCTAACAAATATTTCTTCAAAGAGAAAATTGACTACTGTTTGTTCTGTGGCTCTTGGTAGTGCTTTGGCTTCCACCCATTTTGTAATCAAGGTTCCCCAGGGGCATGCAAAAGTAGTTTTTTCCTGGTCTTCTAATGCAATTCTGATTTGATTGTATCCACTGAATCTATCTAACAAGGAAAAATATCTTTTTCTAGCTAGTGCATCCAATACTTGATCAATGAATGGTAATGGAAAATAATATTTAAGTGTTGCTTTGTTTAATTCCCTGTAATCCACACAAATTCTCCACTTTCCATTTTTCTTAGGAACAAAAACTAACGGAGAAACCTATTGGCTATCAGAAATAGGGTAGATAAATTCTACCTTTAATAACTTTTGCAATTCTTCTTTAACTATTTCTTTCAGTATGGGGTTCATTCTTCGTTGATGTTTCCTTAGAGGTATTATATTATCATCTGTGTAAATGTGGTGAGTACTTGTTTCCTGATGAATTCCTGGCATGTCAGTATACTCCCAAGCAAATGCTTTGTGACATTTATTTAGTAATGCAATCAATTGTTCTTCTTGTGATGAAGTAATATGTGCACCAATATTCAAGTATTTTCCAGGACTGATTTCAATGGTTTTTCTTTGAGCACCTGTTATTGAATGAACAGAAAAAATAACATCAAATGATGATTCCAAAGAATCAATTGTGCACTTTTCCTAAATTTTTTGGCCTAAAACCTGACCTGCAACAATATATTGCATGATCCTTAATTGTTCAGAGATATCTGGTTCAGAAATAAAGTAATCTAGAAAATCTTCATTATTTTCCTCTTGAAAATCAAAAGCTTGATTAATACTTAAGATAAGATGAATTAATTCTTCCTGTTGCTATTTTGTTTCATTAATCCAGGATAACTGATCTGTCATAGAAGGTATTTGAGCATAAGGATAAAGTGTAATCTATTTCCTCTCTATTCCATGTGAAATGATCATATTTCCTGCTCTACAACCAATAAAAGCATCAGATGTAGCCAACCAGGCCCTCCAAGAATGAATGGATGTCCCCCTAAATTAGATTTTGGTTGAAGAACCAAGAAATATAATGGATACTCCCAGGAATCTAGAGGAACTATGATATCTTCAAGTATCCCTTCTGGTTCTATTTTATTTCTATCAGCTAGCTCTAAGATTGTAGTGGTTGGTCTAAGATTTTTCAAATCCAGATATTTCATTGTTTCCAGTGTCATTACATTAATAGATGCACCTAAGTCAATTAATGTTTTTGAATTTGAAAAGTTTTTGATAGTTATTGTTACCATTGGAATTCCTTGATCAACATATTTTTCAACAAAAGCAGTATTTGACATTAAGCTTGCTAAATTTCCAATTACATGGATTATTGGTGGATCTTTCTTTCTTCTTCCAGTCTTTCTTAGACATAACTCCTTAATTTCCTTTGTATAAATTGGGATATTTTTAATAGATTGCAATAAGGGAATTTTTACACAAATATTTGTTAATTCATCTAACTAACCTTTCTGGAAAAGGAGGTGTTTGAGGTATTAACATTTTATCCTTCTGTTTTTTTTTGTCTAACTGCAAATTTTATGTATTAGATTTTTTTGGATTTTTTTTTTTTTGTTCTTCTATGATAATAGGGGACTTTTTTTCCAAAATTTTCCCATACCTCAAGTGGATTTTTTAAACAAGAAGGATTGAGTATGAAACTGTTGTTCCTTCATCAATATTATACATGGGTTTCTCCACTCTATTATTAGGATTTGGTACTAGCTGGGATGGTAACTTTGTTGGTCGAGGTGGAGGTTGGTTAGATGGTAGCTGAATTTGTTGAGGTTGGGTTAGTTGAGAAGTAGGATTTGGATGTGAAGGAAATGAAGGTTGATTATGTTGGTATTGTGGGTAAGGAAAAGACTATTGATAAGGTTATGGATGCTCCTGCTGATATGTTTGGTTTCCATGAGCATATCCTCACCAATTTTGAGCAGGTTGGTTTTGGTTTGGATGAGACCAAGTTTTCCAAGGCATAGTTGTATTCCATGAATTTTGAATAGGGTATTGATAACTTGGAAAACAATGTTGCATAGGTTATTGAGACATACCTGGAAAATGTGGCTGCCATGGTCTTTTTTGTGTCAGAAGATAAAGAGACTCCATGCTTTGGATTTATTCCACTCGAGCTACTTGTAATTATTTCAACCTAGAACAATCATCAGTGTTATGATTTTCTGCACATAATCCACAAATCTAAACATTATTTAGAGGGCATTCTTTCAATGGATGTTTCTTCCTACATTTAGGACAAAAAATTGATAGAGCTTGATCTTGTTGATCTTGTTGTTCTTGTATTTTTTTAGTTTTTGATATTTCAACTTGCATCCCTATAGTACTCAAAATATTAGCTTTGAAATCCTCTAACAAGATTCCAAACTCAGCTCTTGACATACCCCCTATTGCTGATTTAGTCATTTTTGAAGTTACATCCCTTTTTCCATTTCTGGCTTTCCCTCATGAATACTTTTGACATAAATCTGCAATTTCATCAAATGGTAAGTAGGAAACATCTCCCTTCCCCATTACATTAAGAATATCAAGATAATCATCTTGTATACCTTTCAAAAAGATTGTTTTGATGATATCAGAAGTCAAAGAATTATATTTGAATTTTGTAGGTTATACAGAAATCTCTCAAGATATTCTTCCAAACTTTCATCTTCTTGCTGAGACATCTTAAAGATATAATCTTTTGAATGTTTAGATCTACAATATGCTTGATATTTTTTAAGAAAAATATTTCTCATGCCATCCCAACTGGTTATTGTATGTTTTCCTAATCCCATGAACCATTTTAATGCAACAACTTTAAGAGTAGCGGGAAAGAGGCAAAGTTTATGTGTATCATCAATATATCCATAGGTACGACATAAAATATCAAACTTGGATAAAAATTAATATGTATATTTAGAAGTTATACCATAAAAGTTAGGTAAAATATATGGTGGAATGTTTTTCATTTTTACTTCTTCTCCCAGGGTGATACTAGTATCTAAAATTGGATATCTAAAAGTAGTCTCATGTTATTCTTCATTTCCTCTATCTTCTACTCTTTCATTTCTTCTATCTTCTTATCTTTTGTTTTCAATTTCCAGCCTTCTTTCATACTCTCTTCGTTGTTTTGGGGTTGTTCCTCTTAATACTTCTTCCTCATCCATTTCTCTTCGTTTGTTTTCAATCTACATCTTTCTTTCATACTCTCTTTGTTGTTCTGGGGTTAGTCCTCCTCTCATCCCTTTAGAGGTTTCTTCCTCGGCCATTTGAAAACTATCAACAGTTGTTACAATAAACCCTTTCTTCTCAGATGAATAAGTTCTCGTTATCTCTATTTTTGGGTTTTTTTTTACAAATCTTCCCTTTGTTAGAATAATCAACCCATAGTTTACTACCTGACATCAATTTAATTATTTTTGTCTTATTTTCCTAGTTCATGTGTCCCACCTTATGCAAGTTGTCAATTACCTATCAATAGTGGTCCAACTTGCCTAATTTGACCCATGTAGTGCTTGGTGTTATCCAACTTTTCTGTACCATAGTTGGGTTAACTGAGGAGCCGCCAATTGACAGACTTGTTCAAAGTCTGACTCCAGTGTATCAGTTGATCCGTCTGCTTGTCTAGCCAATATTGGCTAGTCACTTTTTGATTTGAATAATTTTGACCATGGCCCCACGGGGTTTGTAATAAAATGTCCTAGTAGGATATTTTTGAGTGGTTCGGTCTCCTGAGACGTAGAATTACAAATAGGGTATTCCAGGGAGTTTTTTGCCCCTGACAATTATGCTTTGCCTTCAGCCGAGTATAATTGACGAGGTTTTCTCCTGCTTCCTCCAAAGCTGGAATGCCCGATGTTGAATTCTGGGCCTTGGGGGGTTATTAGAGCCCAAATGAGTGTTATAAGCCTATTAGACATTATTTAGATAGATCATGGTCATGTCCTAAGTCATCTGGACACATAAAAAAAAATTTCGAAAAAATATTTTTCGAACAATGAAAAATTATTTTTTAATTTTTAATTAATTTTCCTAAGTTTTTTGGGTTAATTTTTCCACAAATTAAATGGAAAAAACCCGTTCATGATCCGGACTCAGAATTCAGTGATTGAAGGCTCTAACCTTAAGCCAAAAATCATTCTTGATCAGCCAGCCAGTCAGAACCAACTTTCAGATCAGCAATCGGACACATAATGCCTTTTTACTCAAAAACGTCAGTTTTGAGTAAAAAAATGATTTTTAGTAAAAAAATGATTTTTATA
>LPNX010884411.1:223451-255385 GCA_001517045.1 Pseudotsuga menziesii | reverse complement strand
TTTGCTTAATTTTAGTAAGCCTGCTTTATGCTAGATTCGAATTGCTCCTCATGCATTCGAATCCTTGATGTATTTTATTTATTCAGCAACCTATTATGTTATAGGGTTGGCTATTGTACAATGAGTTAATACAGTTTAGTGTTCAACTCCAATTTCAGTCTCTTTTGTGAGTGATTTTGCATGATCAATTGTTAATTGTTGTGAGTAAAATTAATCTATCACTGGGTTCAATTTCCACACCTTTTTTGTCTCTTTGTCTTGACATAAAAATAAAACTAAATTCTGATCTGAGTTTTTGTAATTTTTTTTAAAGGAGACTAAACTTCCTAAGTCTATTTATAAATATGCTTCCTCGGAAATGACGCCAAATGTTGACCAAATCTACTATTGTAAATAGAGCTTATATTTTAATTGTCAATCTAGAATCCTAAGACTTAGAAGCACATCCAAAATCTATGTACTTAGAACTAGACTAGTTTATATCACACAATGCTTCAGAAATTAACCTAGAACTATTTGAATGTTGTAAGCTCAAAAATAAAAAACTCCCTTACAGAAAGTTATTAATTATGTTACAACAATCTTGAGACAAAACAAAAACTTACAAGAGATTCAAGACAAATTAGACATGAAATGACATAACGATACTGCAATAGGAGGTTGCAGCTCTGTATAATCATTAATGAAATGAATAATACAATACAATTTCATGCAAAATGCATGAATTTTAAGACAATTCAAATTCACTAGAGGTCATTTGAATTGCACGAATGGGTGTAGCTTAACTGACTATTAGCCAACAGTACTAGACACACTTAGTTAACCACTAATCTATCCATGATTGACTCTAAATGAGTCCTAACTGACTCAAAGTGGAATAGATGACTGAGTCTAACTGAATCTAACTGAGACACATGTCACTGCATGTCAATCAGTAGGTGGTAGTGCATCACTAACTCCAATTAGCTCCGATGAAGTTAACTAAAGTGATACTGGTCATCAGAAGTTGTTGGAGGTGCATTAACTCACTCCAGTTCATCACAATCAGCCCAAAATAGACAATGACATGATGGTGGCACCTTTACAACTTAGCTTAACTGATTGTTAGGTGAAACAACAATCAGTTATCTATTTGGTGCACTTATGACACTAAGATCACCCCAAAATTTCTCCCTAATTGAAGGAGGAAGCCTAGTTAGCCTCCTTGAATGAAGGAGAAGGATTAATTAGCATCATTTATTGAAGGAAGGCGTGGGTGTGCTCATGCTTATGTCGTGGTGTGCTCATCTAATACCAATTGAGTCAATTAAACTTAGTATAATGGGTAATTAGGACAAAATTAACCAAATAAAGTGTGTAAGTTGGATAATGACTCCAACACGCCCCCTTAAGCTATACTCAGAAGGAGTAAAAATAAAATGGATGAAATGCTAGGGCCCTAGCAACAAAGGCCATAGGTAACCCTATACAAAAATGTAACTCTAACAATGCTCAAAATAAAATGCTAAGTGAGGAAAGAGGGAAAACCCAGTGGGAAAACCCCCCCTCAAGCTGAACACTGAAGAAGTAATCTGATTACCCTGATGAAATCACCCCCAACAGTGAATGGAGGTAAGTGAACTTTTTCTCAGTAAATTTCTTGGTGAAGATATCTGGAATTTGCTCATATGTAGGGCAGTATTGCATAACAATGGTACTGTCATGCAACAACTCCCTGATGTAGTGCATGTGTATCTCAACATGTTTTTTCCTCTGCCTAGTAATTGGATATGTGGAGATCTTAATAGCACTTTGATTGTCACAAAATATGACTATGGAAAAAATACTACCAATATCAAAATCTGAAAGAATTCCTTGCAACCAAACAGCTTGGATGCAAGCATTCATTGCTCCCATGTACTCGGCCTCTGCTGAAGACAATGCAACGACAACTTGATTTTTTCTAGAGAATAAAATGGGCCCACCACCAAAAATAAAGACATACCTAGAAGCATACTTCCAATCTATGGAATCCCTTTCCCAATCTGAATATGTATAACCAACCAACTCTAGCTTAGAATCTGCAGCATAGTGAATACCGTAGGATCTTGTTGTTAGAATAATCAACCCATAGTATTTACCCACTTAGACATTATTTCATTTATTTTGTCTTATTTGCCTAGTCCATGAGTCCCACCATGTGCAAGTTGCTAATTGCCTATCCATAGAGGTCAAACTTGCCATTATTGACTCATGGAGCGCTTGGGAAAGCCTTAGGAATCAAATCTACTTTATTCCTGGCCTCCTAGGCGCCCATCTGCTTTTTCTGCTTTATTCCCTGCTTTTTCAGTGTTTTAAGGCACATAGGAAAGCAAGACTAGGTGAGGTGAATCAACTTTTTTGCCTCTTCCTCCTCCACTCTTTTCTCCATGCAAAAGCATGTATGAGCTTCCATTTTACCACTCTTTAGCTTGCCCATGCGCCCTTGCTAATTCGTGGGGTCCTTGATAGATTTGGGATCAACTTTTTACACCTATGGGGGATTTGCCTATTTTGGGTAAGCCTGCTTTATGCTATATTTGGATGCTTCCTTATGCATTCGATTTGCTCATGTATTCTATATATTCACCAGCCTATTTTATTATAGGGTTGGCTATTGTACACTTAGTTAATATAATTTTGTGTTACAGCTCCATATTCAGTCTCCATTGTTGATAATTTTGCATGATCAATTGTTAATTGCTGTGAGTGAAATTAATCTACTGTAGGCCTGAATTTCTACACTTGTGCCCTGAATTTATTGAAGGATCCTCTTGGATGCCTTCCAATGGATCTCATGAAGCTGTTGCATGTATCTTGATGCATAATTCACTACATAACAAATATCATTCTATGAACGAGTCAAGTATAGAAAGCTTCCGATCAAATAGCGGTAAATAGTGCAATCCATGGGTGGAGTGGATTTTCCCTCTTCAAGGATGATCCTTGAGAGGTAAGGAAATGGGGAAGCCTTGAATTCAGCCATGTTAAACTTAATTAACAGGTCTGAAATTTATTTATACTGATTTACCATTATCCCATCAAAGTCTTGGGATATTTCAAGCCGCAGAAATTGCTTCAGGAGCCCCAAATCGCTCATCTCAAATGCATAATGAAGAGTAGTTTTTATGAAAGCAATCGAAGCAAGTGTGCTTCCAGTTATCAAAATATCATCAAAATATAAAAAAATGATAATAATATTACCATCATACTGATGAAAATATACATTCGGATCAGATTTTCATCTTTGGAAGTTTTGTGAAAGTAGAAAGGCATCCATCTTGGGGCCTGTTTCAACCCATATAATGATTTCGTCAATTTACAAACCAAAGAAGGATCTAATGTGTACCCCTCAGGATTCTTCATGTATATCTCCTCATGAAGGTATCCATGTAGAAATTCACTCTTGACATCCATATAATGCACCTCCCAGTGCTTGGATGCCGCAATGGCCAAAACTAGGCGGATGGAGTCCATCTTTGCCACCAGTTCAAAGGTCTCATGATAGTCCACTCCTTGGACCTCGAAGAACCATTTTGCAACCAGAATTGCCTTATATTTTTATTTTGTGCCATCATCATAAAACGTTTTCCAAAAAACCCACTTTCATTGAATTAATTTCCTCCCAGGTGAAAGAGAAACTAGCTCCCAAGTAGTATTTTTCCGAAGACAATTAAACTCTTCGTCCACAGCAACTTGCCATCTCGTATCTTTCCAAGCATGGTAGTAGGAATTAGTATATTACCCAATAATTAAATAATAGGTCTCGGAAAGCATTGAAACATGACAATAGAGAGAAATACCTTCTCTTTGAAAATCAGACCAGGTTCTTCTTGGATCAGCAGGATTTCCAATGTTTTCCCTAGCGGAAGAGAGTGTATTCTTGGCCCAAGTTGGGAGATGTGTTTGGACTTAAGAATATGATTTTGAACCTGATATATGTTTCTCACTGATATCATACATCATATCAGTAATATCAGAGCCATCACTCCCAATTTCATCATTCGAACGATTAGCAGAACATGAGGGAATTTTAATAGTTTTCTCCTTGACTAGGTCTACCTCTTGGAGAGGCTTTTCAAATAAGACACTTATTTCAATAAAAATTTACTTGGTTCTGATATTTAGAAGCTTTATTCCTTTATATTATTTTGGATATCCAATAAACAAACATTCAACACTTTTTGGTTTCAAAGCCTTCCTCTTGTCATGCGGAATTCAGGCCCATGCAGTGGACCCAAACACCTTGAAATTTGACACATCCGGATTGTGTCCAAAATAGGATTCGAAAGGTGTCTTCCCTTTCATGGAATTGTGAGGTACTTTGTTCTGAATGTGTTCAGAAAAATTCATGGCCTCAACCTGTTAAGTCAGTAATTTGTTTCTTCAATTTTTGTTTGATTTGCATTTTTATTTCACGTTACTCATTTGCTTTAGTTTGGTTTTTTGCTTCCTTTAAGAGATTTTTAGTTTTTAAGTGAAATTTTGAGCTCTTGCCTTTAGACTTTTTGTTTTATTTTTGATCCCATAGATTATTGAAGGGTTTTAAAAGGTCATCATGTTGAATTGTGGACTCACAAATCATATTCTGAGTATAGTCATCATTCAAATACATTCCAAAAGCATAGTTCATTACTTAACCTGCATTCAAAATGAGAAAAAGTTGTAAAACAGCATCCAGTTTACAGTGAAATGCACAGATTACTGAGAATTCTGCTCAGTTTTTCCTGTTTTGGGTTATTGAAGTAAAATGCCGATAACGAGCTAATGGAGAGGAATGTTTGAAAAAAAGAAGAGGTTTTTGTTCATAAGATAACCATGTACAAAAACCTCTATCATTTTTGCAACATATATCAAGGTTTGAAATATCCAGTTTAATCTTTGAAGCCTATTTTTTAGGGATTTTAAATATTTAATATTTTCCTGTTTTAGTGTTCATTTTATGGGGCAGATTCTGATTGATTGAAGATGAATTTTTAAAAAACAAGAGAGGTTTTTGTCCATAACAGACCTATTTACAAAAAATATCTCTCAGTTTTTACACAGGTGTCACCAATTGAGAAATATGGAAGCTTCTTTGACACCTATTTTCCAGAAATTTGCCATATTTGCCAGGAATTCGATTTGCTATTTTTAGTCAATTAGTTGAGTTAGTTAGTTAATGTAACTGCTGGGTAGTTTCAATTTCGACCTAATGAAGGGGAGATAGAACTACTTCTTTGTAATTATAAAAGAGGCACAAAGGGACTGAAGAAGGGTTTGATTTTTTGGATAGCTTCAGGAGGCCCGCAGACTTGTTCATGAGTTAAGTATCAAAGCTCTTGTATGCATTTGATGATGAAATTATGAGATATATGACACTTGTACCCTTCAGTTTCTGTGTTGGATATATTGTTCAGCTTATCTAGTTGCTTAATTGATATACTCATTACTGGTTTATGTTTATATGCTGGTGATGCTTGTCTTTTATGAATGAACTTCAATACTATTTTCTGTTGGATCTTGTTGAATGTATTGTGCATATTTGTCTTCTTTTGTTTATGATTCAGTTATTACTTTGTTCATGAATGCATTCCCTGTCTTTCCCCAAAATTTTACAACCACTAAAACATTGCAGAAACCCTAAACCTAATCTGTTTTATTGAATTTTATCTTGAGTGTGTGTTGGCTTGTTTCTTTGGCCTTAGAAACAATTTCTGGCACAAACATCTTTGGCGCCGTTGCCGGGGATGAAGTTGAAGCACATTTTCCCTGGGATACTTATCTATTTTACTGGTTTTAAGAGGTGGACTTAAACCAGCACTTTTGAAGGCTATTTTTCACCAAAATTTAACACAGTGGCTGCTAGAAGAATTAAAAGGTTTCAGTCATCCCCAACTTTATGTAGCCCTAATTAATTTGAACTACTGTCACCCCTTTCTCTTTCTGAGAAGAAGAAACTAAATCTATCTTGAAAAATTAATTGGCGACTCCACTATTTCAAGATCCAGAGGCCAATGTCCATGGAAGCTATTGTGGCTCGAAGGTTTGCCCCTTTCAATTTTTCTGATATTCCAGGTTTTCCAAATCCAGTACCTATTATGGATGTTTGGGGAGATTGTCTTCCACGGTTTAGAGAAATCAAAGAGGATAATCCTTCAGATCACCTCATCAAATTTCATCAATGTATGGTCCAGTTAAATATCCAACATGAAGATGTGCTCATGAAGATGTTCATGTATTCACTTGAAAAAGATGCACGAGATTGGTATTTTTCTCTTCCCGCTGCTAGCATCTCCTCACTGACATAATTTCACACATGTTTTCGGAAACATTGTAAGTATCTGTACTCAGCTGAACTCTTTTTAAAAGATTGTTTTGAACAGGCTGAGGTTTATCATAAAATTTCTGATTTAAAAAACCATGATGATGAGTACAATCAAGGGTTCAATACATGTCATGAAGAAGTTGAAGTTTCAGAATTTGTTGAAGATGAAAAGGTAACATTTTTAGATACTGCTGTCAAGGATGAATGTCATGATCATTATGATAATCAAGTTGTTGTTTTAGGTCAGTTTAAGGATTATTCAAGTGATGAGATCAGTAGAGATAGTTTGGAACATTCTCATAATGATTTCAACAGCCTTAATAACAGTTTGAATGCAAATCCTTTTGAATATCAATCTCTAGTTCAACAAACTTTTGAAAATCAGTGTTGTGTTAAAGATCAGTTTTGTATTGAAGGAAAAGATGAACCTTCAGCATTATCATTCAAAATTTCTCAGAATACTCCTTGCTATGATGAAGAGATTAGGGTTCCAAGACAAGAATTCTGTGATGAATTAGACTCTATTCCTTTTGGTTTTGATACTAAATTTGATGAAGGCCAGGCTGTTCAAAATTTTTCAGAAGTTGCTTACATTCATGGTTATGATAAATCTGCTGTTCAAAATCATTATGAAGATGGTTTAATTTTTAATAGATATGATGATGAAATTGAAAAGAAAGACCCAGAAATCTGTGAGGTGTGTGATAGGTCAAAATATGATCAGCAGATTCAAGAATGCATTCAGTCTATTATTTTTGAACAGCAAAAGCCAATGCCTAATAGTCATTTATTTGAAGACAGTGTGGAAAAGGAGGTTCAAAGTGTTAACATTATTGATGATACTATCCAAAAAATTATGGAGAAAATTCAAGCTGATCCTGATGTCCTTTTTCACCAACGCCTCATTGATATTCATGGAACAAAATACTCTTATGGACAGCTTGTCTTTTTCATAGAGCAGGAAGAGGTAACTTATGGAAGTTTTTATGACCCAATAGAAGATTATTTAAAGTCAATACCAAGTTATAAATCTATTATTTCAGAGACGCCATTTGATGAAAGTGAGTATAAGTTGTTAGATCATTACTCTTCATGTTTTCCAATATTTCTGATTATATATATATTTGGAGTTGGAAACAAGTTTTGGTGCGTTGATGAAATTTTCGCCTCGTTACATTGGAAATGGGATTACAATTTGATTCAGTTAATGGAAGATTCCTCACGAAAGAGATTTGTTTTCATTGTATATACCGGTGTGAGTGAAGTATAATAAAGACTCCATATCCCAATGGAAGTTTTTCAAACAGGTAGATAAGGTAGCAGACAGAAGGCACTGGTCTACAGGTTCTTGAAGCCTCGCAAGGAGGACTTCATCCCGCAGCTGGAGCCAGATGTTAAGTCAGTCATTTGTTTCTTCAATTTTTGTTTGATTTGCATTTTATTCCACGTTACTCATTTGCTTTAGTTTGATTTTTTTCTTCCTTTAAGAGATTTTTAGTTTTTAAGTGAAATTTTGAGCTCTTGTCTTTAGACTTTTTGTTTTATTTTTGATCCCATAGATTATTGAAGGGTTTTAAAAGGTCATCATGTTGAATTGTGGACTCACAAATCATATTATGAGTATAGTCATCATTCAAATACATTCCAAAAGCATAGTTAATTACTTAACCTGCATTCAAAATGAGAAAAAGTTGTAAAGCAGCATCCAGTTTACAGTGAAATGCACAGATTACTGAGAATTCTGCTCAGTTTTTCCTGTTTTGGGTTATTTAAGTAAAATGCCAACCACGAGCTAATGGAGAGGAATTTTTGAAAACAAAAAGAGATTTTTGTTCATAAGATACCCATATACAAAAACCTCTCTCAGTTTTGAAACAACTATCAAGGTTTGAAATATTCAGTTTAATCGTTGAAGCCTATTTTTCAGGGATTTTAAATATTTAATATTTTCTTGTTTTAGTGTTCATTTTACGGGGAATATTCTGATTGATTGAAGATGAATTTTTAAAAAACAAGATAGGTTTTTGTCCATCACAGACCCATTTACGTAAACCTCTCTAATTGTTTACACAGGTGTCACCCATTGAGAAATATGGAAGCTTCTTTGACACCTATTTTCCAGAAATTCGCCATATTTGCCAGGAATCCGATTTGCTATTTTTAGTCAATTAGTTGAGTTAGTTAGTTAATGTAACTACTGGGTAGTTTCAATTTCGACCTAATGAAGGGGAGATAGGACTACGTATTTGTAATTATAGAAGAGGGACAAAGGGACTGAAGAAGGGTTCGATTTTTGGGATAGCTTCAGGAGGTCTGCAGACTTGTTCATGAGTTAAGTATCAAAGATCTTGTATGCATTTGATGATGAAATTATGAGATATATGACACTTGTACCCTTCAATTTCTATGTTGGCTTCATTGTTCAGCTTGTCTAGTTGCTTAATTGATATACTCATTACTGGTTTATGTTTATATGCTGGTGACGCTTGTCTTTTATGAATGAACTTCAATACTGTTTTCTGTTGGATATTGTTGAATGTACTATGCATATTTGTCTTCTTTTTTTTATGATTCAGTTATTACTTTTCTCATGAATGTATTCACTGTATTTCCCCAAAAGTTTACAACCACTAAAACATTGCAGAAACCCTAAACCTAATCTGTTTTATTGAATTTTATCTTGAGTGTGTGTTGGCTTGTTTCTCTGGCCTTAGAAACAATTGCTGGCACAAACACAACCCATAAATTTTCAGCCAATCCTTTTTCTTCCAGCATGTAGGTGGTCATCTTGTTGAGAGAGCGGTTTTTCCTTTTCGCTACACGATTTTGCTGAGGAGTGTAGAGAATGGAATGTTGGATCTTGATCCAACTATATGAAAATATTTGTAGCAATTCATAACTGATATATTCCCCTCCATTATCATATCTCAGAGATTTAATATTTCTCCTAGAGGCATTCTCAACCAATGCTTTCAACTTAATGAATTTCTACAAAACTTCAGATTTTTTCTTGATGAAGAAAACCCAAGTGTATCTAGAAAAATGATCTATGAAGGTGAGTACATACCAGGATCCATTCATGGATGTGGTGGGAATAGGTCCGCTGATATCAGAATGAATCAGCCCCAATATACTCGATGCACAACTTGCCTTTCCCCGATAAAAGTTGTGCTCAGGGTGTTTTCCCACAATACAACCTTTGCAAACTCTGGTGGTAGTTTTGATGACTGGGAGGCCTTCAACCATGATTTTTTTATAAATTTTTTGCAAGTAATTGAAGTTTAAATGACCAAATATCTCATGCCATACTCTACTGACCTCATTTTCATCAGTTAGAAGAGCGGTGGGCTTTGCATCCACCACAAAATGGGAAAACTCATAGGCCTTAGAATGATGGTTTGCTAAGACTATTGCAACAAGTTTTCTGGATGAAATTTTAGTAATTTCTACATCATTGGGGCTGAAGGTTACTCTCTTGGGCACTCTGGTATGAGTCATTTGATATACACTCAATAGGTTGGAGTCCAAGGAGGGTACGTACAGAACATAAAAAAAACTACCATGTTGAAGATTTACTGTACCTTTTCCTTTCAAAATAATGGTAGAATCATCTCCCATGTGGATGGGAATGATTTTGTTGGTGTACAGGGATGAGAAGGAATATCTTCTTTCCATCATGTGATTGAAAGCTCCAGAGTCTATGAGCAGAGCTTTGGGCTTCGAGGTGCTTTCCATGAGAGCATGTCCTCTTTCTTGCTGGGTATC
Source organism: Pseudotsuga menziesii (assembly GCA_001517045.1). Lineage (NCBI taxonomy): Eukaryota > Viridiplantae > Streptophyta > Pinopsida > Pinales > Pinaceae > Pseudotsuga > Pseudotsuga menziesii. The sequence goes on along the minus strand of LPNX010884411.1, from coordinate 245,295 downwards.
CTGATCTTGGTTATCTCTCTTCCAAACACTCTCTGGAAGATCGATATTGTTTCTCTCAAGGAGAGAAGTCATCTCATCAAGATTCTTCTTCATGCAGGCATGTTCAGGGTGGAATCCCTCCCACAATAGGAACACTTGACTTTTTCTTTTCCTTGGTTTCCTTTGTTCTTGTGTTTATTCAAGTTGGAAGACTCTTCTTCCTGCTAGTTCTTTTCTTTAGGCTTTGGTGCATCAAGTTTACTCTTTTGATTTTTCTTCCCTTTACCCTTTGGATCTTTGGGCCCCGAAGCAAATAGTGTTGGTTTATTGGTCAATAATGATAGGGGGGGCAGGCGAATCAATATTGTTAACTTTTTACTATTTTAAACACTTTTAAATCTATCATTAGCAACAGAACAACAAGAATACACAAAACACAATTTTAACGTTGAAGCCCAATAGGGTAAACCACCAATACTTTCTATTACTGTAAAATTGTTATTTACAAATAGTTTTTCCTGCTTCTAGAGACAAGGATGGTATTACACCCTATTTACCAATAACAATTGGAATGAAGCTATGACCCCCTGGTTGATTAGTTATGACTGAAAGGATGCTGCAACACCCTATTTACCAATGCCAATTGGAAGGAGGCTACGACCCCCTGGTTTATCAGCTACGACTGAAAGGATGCTACAACACCTTGTAGGTCTATTTCTTTCCCTATTGCCACCTTTCCACCTTGATATGTTTCTCACTATTTCTCTCCCTCTGAATTCTCTCACACCCACTCGTCTCTGATTCTGATCATGTAATTCGAACTGTAGAGACATATTCCTTCTTACTCAGATCACTACTTAAATACTTCTTAGCATTTAAGCTTCTTTCAATAGTTGTGTCTCTTTAAACTGAATAACCATGCCTTTCACTATTGTGCCCTTTCATATATGAAAATCAAACCTTCCAGAACGACCTTTCACATTCTTCCTTTGATCCTGCACCTTAGAAATCATTTCCGCATCTTGGAAACCATTTATGCACCTCTGTCCAGCGTTTGCAGGTGCTTCCATACTACCAAAATTATTTCCACATGATTGAATTCCTGATCCAATCAGATTCGTTGATCTTATCTCTAAGTCAATTTGGACCGTCAATCTAACCGTTGATTTCTACCTCAAAATCGCCTTTTCGCACCAAGCTTTTCTCATAAATGATTCCCCATCATTGATCTTCGTTGGGCATTTTCCTGATCGTTGATCTCCAGATTATGGGATGTGAGATGCAGGATGTCGATTGTCTGCTTGTGCCTTTCTATAAAATCCTTTCCATAAGCTTATTCCACACCGTTGATATATTTTAGCGGAACTAACTTCAGCCGTCTGATCTCTCCAAATTGTGAGATGCGGGATGCAGGATGCAGACTGTCCGTTTGTGCCTTTCTGCAAGATTCTTTCACAACATTGATCTGTTTTAGCAGAACTAAGTTCAGCCGTCCGATATCTCCATATCGCGGGATGTGGGATGCGGGATGCGGAAACATAACATTTCGAATTTCCGCAAGCTTCTTTCCTCAATTTTTCTTTTTCATTGTGGATATTTTGCGGAGTCTTTCCCGACCGTTGATCTTGTGGATTGTGGGATGCAGGATGTGGAATCACACTTTCCTATTTTGGACTTTCGCAATTTCCTTCCATAACTTTGTTTCTGCATTGTAGATTGCGGGATGTGGGATGCAAAATCACACTTTCCTGTTTTGGACTTCCACAATTTTCTTCCTCAACTTTGTTTCCACATTTTCCTGGACCATTGATTTCCTTACAGAGTTACCCCTGATTGTTCAATCTTGATCTTTTGCGGAACTTTGGATTTTTCGCCTATTTTTTATGAGATGCTTCCTAACCGTTGGATCTTGTGTGGGATTCTTCCTAACCATTGATTCTAGAACTAATGCGTATTTGCATTCTGTCTTTGTGAATTTTACAAAAACTGATCCTCATTAATTGGATCTCATGCAGATAACTATGCCACCTCATCATCATGCCATTTTCTCTTTACTTTGACTTATGCTACATTAACTCTGCCATGGTATCTTTTTCCATCACTACCTTAGTCTTTCATGATCATTAGGACACCATCACATTCCATGTCATCATATGTGTCATGCCACATACTCAACTATGCCATACGATGCCATCATATGTGTCATGCCACATCCTCAACTATGTCATGCCATGCCATCATTACTTTAGTCTTTTCCTGAGTTTGTCCCGCCATCATATCCACTGGTTATTCCCTTGTCATTTGTGAACACCTTTGACATCAATGAAAACTATAACCCAAACTTGTCAACAATACCTCCCTTTGGTATTGATGGAAACCTCTAAACATTCCCCCCTTTGACAACAATGACAAAGGATAACCTCTTATGCCAATGCTGCACCTATTTTTATATAGGATTTCCTGTCTCTCTTCTTTTTGACAACTCCTCCTATCATCATATATCCTCTTTGAATGAACATGGTTGTTTAACCAATGTATTATCATTTATGTTAACATTTATTTTCTTTCAACAGGTTCTTGGATCATAGCTTAACTGATAGATCCATGGAACCCCCTTGTCACTATACTTCCTCTCCTTTGTCAACATTTTTGTGACAGAGTTCATACTCAACATTTTTTCACACTCTTCCATTTTCTGTTCTAGGATACATGTTTATTTTTTTAACCTCTGTTCTTGCTACCATATCTAACGGTTTATTCTTCCTGTAAGTTAATTGACTTCTGCTTTTACCAGAATTCCTTAAGCCATTGCATTTAGATATTCATATAAAAACCTATCATATACTGCTGGATTCTTTTGGATTTTAGATCTATATTATAAACTGTCCAGAGACCTATAACTTCAAATCCTCAACATAGAGATTACTTCAGTTTCTTACTTAGTTTCTATGGTCTCACTATCTCAGAAAAAAGGACTCATAACCTCAACCTTTTTCCTTTGTCAATGATGAACTCATACTGCTACCTTATCAATATACTGAATTTTTATTTTCAGACTTGAGTTTTCTTCTATTATCAACAATTTATGTGTCATGACTTCAAATACTAAGTGAACATAATCATCTTTATCTTCTATTTGATTACAGACATCATGGTATTTATGACTCTCACATTTTGTTGTTCTCACATTACTTCGTACTTTCTCTTATGTTATCCATACACCAACCTTGATTACCCATAATATTTGAAGAAGATAGCTTTCAATATACTTCAACATTGGACACCAATTGAGTTTTTTCTTAGATACCAATTGGAATTTTCTAACTTTAACTCTCCCTGAGTATAAGATCCCTTCTAATGCTATTTTCAGGGTTTAAATCATGAGAGACCTTTGGAAAAGGATCCCATAGTCATCACTACATCCTTATTCATCTCTTTCATCCTTATATACATTGCGGTATTCTTCTACATCACTAAGTAGCTTTCCCTCATGATGAGTGTCATTTTTATCTATGACCTCATTATTCTCAACATCAACTACAAAGACTTCGTTAATGACTGAAAGTTGTGTTTCTTCTGAAGCTTCTAATTCTTTCATCCAAAACGTTTAAGGAGCTGTGCTATTTACTTGTCCTTCACCATGCTCTGCGTTGGTGTCCTGTTCCCTTTTTATCCTTTGATTTTCTCCCCTGACTTTGTAGTCAGCCACCTTGTGACCAAACTTATGCCAGTAATGACAATAACCATGAAAATTTTCTTTATCCACAGGAGGTCTTTGGTCTCTCTGTTTCCTAACTTCCATTTTCTTCCACTGTCTCTGAACTTCTACTGGAGCATCACATTTCAGTTTACAATTTCTAGCCAAGTGTCCAAAGTTATTACATTTGTAACACTCTATATCAAACCTTTGGAGAAATCCAAACTGGTTATGATTCCTTACTTTCGGCTTTTTAATTGCATCCTTCTTGTACTCATGAAATTTTTCATAAGCCTTGCATTTCAAGGATTTATGACCAAAGTTATTACAAGTATAACAATGACCTAGAAATATTTTATGATTTCTATTTATTACTTGTCTCTTGGGATCCTCATGAGTTCTATCTTTTTCATGAAAGGATAAAGCATGTTCTTTGCACTTTTCGGTTTTAACAGGACTCTTCAGTACTTCAACATAGCTCTTTGTACTTCCTCTCTTATTAGTAAGTGGGAAACTCTCTGGCTTCTTCTCTTTAATGAATCCCAAAGTAGACCTATCATTTGATGGTATTTGGCTACTCAAAATATCATCTAGAATCCTTAAGCTATTCTCAAACTTTGATTTAATGGATTTTTCATCAACTCCTTCTCTAAGTCGAGCAATTTATTTCTCAAGTTTTTCATAATCTTGAATTCTCTTCCTAAGAAGAACTACTAGATTTTCCTCACTCTTCTTGGCCTCTTGAAGTTGGTTTCTCAAATCAGTAATAGTCTGATTTGTCTCCTCTTTGTATTTAGACAGTTTCTCTTTTAAAGCTTTGTTTCTTTTCCTACATCTTTCAATTTCATCTACAACTGCCATGTATTCAGCTTCTATGTCCAGTTCTGATTCCTCATCTGAGTTTTTTGTTCCTAAAAACAAGATTTCATTATCTTCACTCATTTCCTCATCTTTACTTTCTTCCTTGGAATATAAGTTCTTCTGTTTCTCTTTATACTTTTTTCTACCCTTATGACAACATGATTCTTCATGTTCACTCACCTCTTGTTTTGGGTAGGGACACTTATGGGAAAAATGTCCAATCCTTTCATAGTTAAAACATTTAAAAGGTAGTTTACCTTTGTATTTCCCAATGCCTTTATTAAGTCTACTTACAAATAGGGCTTCCTCATCATCTAGATTTTCTTCGATTTTTTATCCTATCCAGTTCTCATGTCATAAGCAGTGATAATTCCATGCAACTCATCTATTGTTACCTTTTTAAGGTCATCTCATTCCTCTAGGGTGGAAACCTTTGAGTCATATCTCATTGTAATGTTCTTAGGATCTTGCTTACCACTTATTTTTCTTTCAATTTTCCTCCAAGACCTCTAATAGCATTAACCACCTCATCTACACGAAGAAGGTATTCCCTAATATTGTCTTCTTCTCTCATTTTGAGGCTTTCCAATCAACCTTTATATGTCTGCAGTTTAGATTCTTTGACCTTAGATGCTCCTTCATAGATAATCTTCAATTTATCCCAAGCTTGTTTGAAAGATGTGCATTGCATAACCTTGGTAAACACATTGTTTGTTAATCCACTCAAGATTGCATTTAGGGCTTTGGAATTACCTCCATATTCACCTAGTTCAACTGTGTCTGTAGGGTATTGGTTTCCTATTTTTGAAGGTCCTTTTCTGTTGCTTCCCAAACCTTCCATCCAAGGGACATCAGATGACACCTCATTATTACACTCCGGTAAGCATAGTTTTCTCTTGTAAATAGTGGAGGCCTATTAGTGGCCAAACCTTCTGGTTGATCCATAGTGGTTATATAAAGGATCTACCTTCCAGTGGTTAAAATGCGCGGAAGGAACCCAATATGATACCAATTGTTGGTTTATTGGTCAATATTGAGAGGGGGGGGTGAATCAGTATTGTTAACTTTTTACTATTTTAACCACTTTTAAATCTATCATTAGAAACACATAACAACAAGAATACACAGAACACAATTTTAACGTGTAAGTCCAATAGGGTAAACCACCAATATGTTCTATTACTGCAAAATTGTTATTTAAAAATAGTTTTTCTTGCTTCCACAGACAAGGATGGTATTACGCCCTGTTAACACTCAGAATGTACCCAGGTTGTGAAAGGTAGATCTCAAGGTAACAGCAAAAACCACTTTAGAATGTATTTCTGACCTAATACAATCAGAGAGGGATCTCTCACTATTTAAAAAGTATTTATACTCAAGATATTCAATAAAAAACAATCAGAAGGTTAGATTTCTGATGGGACAAATAGGACAAGTTTGTCTTAAAAGACTTGGTAGGATGATCATGGAGGAGACCATTGGGCAATGGAGTCAATAATCAGATCTGAAATAGATTGCAGGAGGTAGGGTTTTGAAAGTTTATGAACAGAGGCAAGGTAGGCACCGTTTCCTTAGTCTTGAGGTATTAGCAGGTTGATTAGTAGACAAAGGGAGACATTCCATCAAACAAAGCACCTAATTAGGGTGAATTCTGCAAGACTTTAGAAGAAAATATTTTGAAAATGCTTGAACAATGGACCTGGAGCATGCATGATGAATTCTGGCCCATAAACACTAATGCTCAAGCATGAAAGGAAATACAAAATGGAATGGGAAATAGGATAAACAGTCACATAAAGAAATTACTCACTGAAGAAAAAGATGGCACAAGAATATATGACATGAATGTTAGAATAATCAACCCATAGTTTACCCACTTATACATTAATTCCATTATTTTTGTATTATTTGCCTAGTTCATGTGTCCCACCTTGTGCAAGTTGCTATTTGCCTATCTATAATGGTCAAAATTGCCTTATTTGACTCATGGAGTGCATGGGAGAGCTAAAGGAATCAATTCTACTTTATTCCTGGCCTCCTAGGCGCCCTTCTTCTTTTTCTGCTTTATTGCCTGCTTTTTCAGTGTTTTAAGGCAAAAGGAAAAGCTAGACTAGGTGAGGTTGACTTGTTTTTTGTCCTACACATCCTCCTCTCTTTTCTCCATGCAAAAGCATGTATGAGATGCCATTCCACCACTCTTTAGCTTGCCTATGCCTTTTTGCCAATTCGTGAGCTCCATGACAGATTTGGGATCAGCTTTTTACACCTATGGGGGATTTGCTTATTTTTGGTAAGCCTGCTTTATGCTAGATTTGGATACCTCCTCATGCATTCGATTTGTTGATGTATTCTATTTATTCATAAACCTATGTTATTTACAGGGTTGTCTATTGTACACTTACATAATACAGTTTAGTGTTACAGCTCCATTTTCAGTCTCTTTTGTGAGTGATTTTGCATGATCAATTGATAATTGTTGTGAGTAAAATTAATCTATTGCTGGAATTAATTTACACATGGTATCAGAGCCATTGTAGGTTGTTTCTCTCCTTCAAATATTGTTTTGCAGGTTCGACATCAAAGATTGGGAGCCTTCTACTGACAGCCGAGACAGATTTTCTAGAGCTATGGATCAATCACAGAAAACTATCTTGACTCCCTTCAATTTATTTGAATGGAAAGCAGAGATGGAGATACTGTTGAGAGAGAAATGCCTCTACAGGGTGACTATGGCAACAGAAGCAGAGCCCAATGTAGCTGCAGAGAAGATAAAATGGCACAACAGGAGGGATGAGGCTTATGGCCTCATGTGCCTGAGTATTTCCAGAGACCTCCTTTTCCATCTTGATGGATTGACATCACCGAATGAAGTATGGGAGAAGCTTGCTGATATTTTTGGAAAGACAGATGAGATGAGGGGACATCAAATTGAGAATGAGATGATTTCTTTGAGTCCAACAAGCTTTGAATCCTTGCAGCTATATTTCTCCAAGTTCAAAGCACTAGTTTTGCAGCTGAAACAGCGTGGTATTGAAAAGAAAGATGATCAGATCGTACTGGCCATCCTCTCAAAGCTGGGCCCTGATTATTCAGTGTTTGTTTCGACCTTCTATGCCACAAAACTGACAGCTCGAGCCTGGAAGATGCCTAGCCTTGTAGATTTCATGGAATCTCTCACACAAGAATAGGAAAAGCTGGTGATGATGGGCACCATCAAACCATCCAAAGATCAAGCTTTGATTGCTGGAGATTCAAGGGTGGATTCAAAAAGCAAAAAGAAAGCTAAAAAGACACTTGAGCAAAATAGAGACAAGAAACAGTCTCCGGAGGATCAACAAGGTCCCAAGAAGAATAACCAGAAGAAGAAGAACAAAGGTGAAATGAACAAGTGCACATACTGTAATAAGGGCAATCACACTGAAATCTCTTGTATGAAAAAGCAGATAGACATGCTGACCAATCTCCTGGAGAAGAATGGCATCTCCCTTCCAGAAATCTCAAAGAAGAGAGAAGGAGGATCAAGTTCAGATGACAGAGAGAGAGTTCATGCTCTAGTTGCTGGCACATCAAGCTCACCCAGTTTTATCATTGATTCTGGAGCTTCAAGACACATGGTTTCGACTAAGGAGGCCTTCTCATCACTGGATATGTTGAAAGGACCATCTATTGTATTGGGAGATGACTCTCTCACTGAAAGTAAAGGAAAAGGAAGGATAGATATTGATCATGGTCAGTTCAGTAGTGTGCTATATGTCCCTGGTCTCGCCTCCAAACTCCTGTCAGTGTACCAGATGACCCACATTAGCTATCCTAAGAAGGTCATATTCTCCCCCGATGAAGTTGAGATCACAGAGATTTCAACTGGTAGAGTCATTGCAAAAGGAGTTGCGAATCATGCTCAAAAGGTATACATGTTCTCACACTTCCTACCTTACTCAAACCCCTCTGCTCTTCTCATTCATGCTAATGAAGCTAGCAAGCTGTGGCATGAAATATTTGGCCACCTTAACTGCAAATATCTTTCTGATCTTAGTGAAAAAGAGATGGTCATAGGGTTGCCCAAGATAAAATTTTCCAAAGGAGTCTGCCAAGGCTGTATCCTAGGAAAACACCCAGAGCATAAATTTGAGAGAGCTAGTCATGAGAGAACCTATGCACCCCTCGAGCTGATCCACAGTGATGTTGCTGGTCCATTCCCTCATATGTCCATGAGTCAGGCCAAGTATGCATTAAATTTCATTGATGACTTTTTCAGGTATTGCTAGGTTCACTTCCTGAAACACAAGTCTGAAGTTTTTGGCCTATTCAAAGTCTTTAAGGCTTTGGTTGAAAACCAGTCTGGAAGGAAACTCAAGGCCCTCAGATCTGAAAATGGTGGTGAGTATGTCAAGTCTGATTTTATTAATTATTGTGCAGATGTAGGTATTCAGATGTAGCATTCTATCCCTTACACACCACAGCAAAATGGTGTTGCTGAGAGGAAGAACATATCACTGAAGGAGATGGCAGCATGCATGATGGAGGCCAAAAATTTGCCACCAAAGTACTGGGCTGAAGCTATCAATTGTGCAGCCTATATTCAGAATAGGGTGCCTCACAAAAATCTTGATGGTATGACTCCCTTCGAAGCATGGAGTGGGAACAAGCCAGATGTGACCCATTTCAGGATTTTTGGCTCAAAGGCACGGGCTAGAATCCCGACAGAGAAGAGGAAGGCTTTGCAGCCCCAAAGCCAAGAGTGTCTTTTTGTTGAATAATCTAAATATTCAAAAGGGTACAAGTTGATAAATTTGAGCACAAATAAATCCTTCATCGAAAGGTGTGTTCAGTTTGAAGAAGAACCCCTTGCAGAAGTGGAAGTTGGTGAAGCCTCTTCACCACCTGAACCTCAAGAAGTAAGTAAAGAGTTTGTTGAACATGCTGATTCTGATTTGTCTGATGGAGATGAGTTTATTGCAGACCCTAAAATCCCCACAAGGCCAAAATGGGCAGCCAAGACACTACATGCAGCAGGTGAGCTAGCTGGGGATCCCAATGACCCAAGGAGGACTAGATCTCAATTTGAGAGTGGTCTGTGCATGAAGGATCCTATGTTTGCTGAAAAATTCTATTTGATGGTGGAGTCTGATCCTCAACCATATGAAGAAGTAGTAGGAGATCCAAGATGGCAAACAACCATGAAGGAGGAGTTCAGCTCACTCCAGAAGAGCAACACATGGGAGCCAGTGGATCTTCCTCCAAGAAGAAAGTTAGTCCAGTGTAAGTGGGTCTATAAGATCAAATTTTCTGCTGATGGTTCACCACTGAAGTACAAGGACAAATTGGTAGCCAAGGGCTACTCACAGATTCATGGCATAGATTACAATGAGACTTTTTCCCCAGTGGCAAAGATGGATTCCATCAGGCTAGCCTTAGCCATTGCAGCCTCAAAGCAATGGGAGGTACATCACATGGATGTAAAATGTGCCTTCCTAAATGGAGATCTCACTGAGGAGATATATATGCAGCAGCCTCAAGGTTTTGCTACTAACCCTTCACTTGTGTGCAGGTTTAGAAAGTCATTGTATGGGCTAAATCAAGCCCCCAGGGCTTGGTACGCCAAGATTGATAGCTTCTTGCTATCACTGAATTTTTTTCGGTGAAAATAAGATCCAAATGTCTATTTGAAGTTAGTTAATGGTTAATTAATGATCATTGTGTTATATGTTGATGACCTCGTCATTACAGGAAGCTCACAGGCTGAGATTGCTTCCTTAAAAGGAGCTATGAACCAAGCCTTCTCCATGACAGATTTGGGGCTCTTAAGTCAATTTTTGGGGCTTGAGATCTCTCAAACCAGAGCTGGAATCAAGGTGCACCAGTCCAAATATGCCTTGGACTTGCTGAACAAATTCAAAATGAAGGATTGCAAAGCAAGCAAAACTCCTTTCCTTTCAGGAGTGAAGCTGGAAGAAGCTGATTCTTCACCGATGGTAAACAATACACTGTATAGCAAATTGATTGGCTGTTTGTTGTATCTGACACATACTAGACCTGATATTTGTTATGCAGTAAGTGTGGCTTCTAGATTCATGGATCAGCCTCAAGAGATCCATTGGAAAGCAGCCAAAAGGATCCTTAACTTTGTTCAGGGAATAAGGACACATGGGATCTTCTATAAAGCAAAACCTGATCTTGAATTGATTGGATTTACTGACAGTGATTGGGCACGTGATAGCACAGACATAAAGTCCACATTAGGATATGTGTTCATGCTTGCAGAAGGGCCAATCAGCTGGTCAAGCAAGAAACAGAGTGCCATTGCACTCTCATCTATAGAAGCAGAGTACAGAGGAATTGTTAATGCAGCAACTCAATGTTTATGGTTGCAGGGTTTACTTGCAGAGTGTGGCTTCGAACCTGAGTTTTCAACTACCATATACTGTGATAACCAGAGTACCATTCGAATCTATAAGGATCCAGTTCAGAAGTAGAGAACCAGACACATTGAGATCCATATGCACTACATCAGAGAACTTGTGCATGATGGCACCATTCACCTACTCTTCTGTTCATCTTCAGAACAAGTAGCTGATATATTCACCAAAGCATTTTGTGAAAAGACCTTCAGAAATCTCAAATCACTACTAGGGATTTCTGATCATGCTGTGAAAGCATGAGTGAAGACAAGATTCTACAATTTTGTTTTACAGTCCATGTTTAAGGGAGGATTTTCCCAAGTTGGTTTTGCCTCTTTCCTTGTTTAAATGGATTTGCAGTATGTAAAGGATGACTGAGCCTTGTTGCTAGGCCCTATAATTTTTTGATATATTACTCATAAGTCAGGCTTAAGGGGGGGTGTTAGAATAATCAACCCATAGTTTACCCACTTAGACATTCATTCCATTATTTTTTTTCTTATTTGCCTAGTTCATGTGTCCCACCTTGTGCAAGTTGCTATTTGCCTATCTATAATGGTCAAACTTTCCTTATTTGACTCATGGAGCGCATGGGAGAGCTAAAGGAATAAATTCTACTTTATTCCTGGCCTCCTAGGCACCCTTCTGCTTTTTTTGCTTTATTGCCTGCTTTTTCAGTGTTTTAAGGCAAAAGTAAAAGCTAGACTAGGTGAGGTTGACTTGTTTTTGGTCCTACACATCCTCCTCTCTTTTCTCCATGCAAAAGCATGTATGAGCTACCATTCCACCACTCTTTAGCTTGCCTATGCCTTTTTTCCAATTCGTGAGCTCCATGACAGATTTGGGATCAGCTTTTTACACCTATGGGAGATTTGCTTATTTTTGGTAAGCCTACTTTATGCTAGATTTGGATGCCTCCTCATGCATTTGATTTCTTGATGTATTCTATTTATTCAGCAACCTATTTTATTTACAGGGTTGGATATTGTACACTTACATAATACAGTTTAGTGTTACAGCTCCATTTTCAGTCTCTTTTGTGAGTGATTTTGCATGATCAATTGATAATTGTTGTGAGTAAAATTAATCTATTGTTGGCCTTAATTTCCACAATGAAAAATATTTTTCATTCCTCCTTTGCAAATTTCATTCATTTACTAAAAATGTGAAGCCATTACAATGTAGAGCCTCTCCGCTCTTGAAAATACTCACCTCAAACTATCAATTACATTTTAATTTATATAAGAATAACCTCTACCTAATCTTGAATTCAAAACCTAACTGAACTCTAAAAATAGAAATAGTTACAATAATGTTTCTCATGCATATCTCTAATGGTGACACCTGTGTGAAATATGGGAGAGGTGTTTGTAATTGGACATGTTCCCAACAAAACACATGTCTTCATTTCTCCAAAATAATCTCAATATCCTCAAAATATTCCTTTGAAGCTGATGACTCAAATAATAAAATTGTAGATTTCTGGAAAAATGACTTGTGAAGATATTTTAAATTCTCCCTACCTGTGATTACTGTGTAAAAAATGAAGGAGGTTTTTTATTATAGGCCTGTTAGGAATACAAACCTCTCTTAGTTTTGTAAAATTAAATTCCATTTGTCCAAAAAAATTCTTTGAATTTGAAGGCTGAAATAGTCCTTTGGAAAACATGAAAAATGGCCTGTACAACTGAATTTGTTTCTGCTAAACCATAGAACCTGTGTGAAAACTGAAAGAGGTTATTGTGGATATGTATTTTTTTAAGAAAAGACTCTCCTAGTTTCACAAAATTCATCTTCATTTGATGTAAAAAATTATTTTAATTGGATGACTAGAACAGTCATTTCGAAATCTGAACATTTTCCTTTTGAAGATGACTTTGCTTCTCCCAATATGTAGCACCTGGGTAAAAATTGAGAGAGGTTATTGTAGATAACAATGTTATGATGAAAAACCTCTTTAATTTTTTGAAAATTCTTCTTTGTTTACTGGAAACAGGTCATTAAATAAAATGACTAAACCAATCATTTTCAGAAAAAATATGCTATGTAAATATGGCAGATTGTCTCCTTCCTTTTGCGCGCAGCACAGAAATGAAATAATTTTTCAAAACCAAGTCACCTTTACCTTTACATAATGGTCTATTCTGGAGCCTTCACTAATTTGTTTTTCTTAAACCATTTTTCTTCGCAGAATTCACCAAAAGTTACCACGTGGAAAGTGGTTTAAATTCCACTACCACCTTTCCAATTTAACCATCTCACAACTTTACTCTCGGGAAACATTAATACCCATTGATGAGTTTTCACTTTTTACATTAGCCATTGGATTAATAAGAGGCTGCTTTTTGACTTTGGAAAAAATATCCAAAACTATATAGGTTTGAATATAAATAAAATAATAGGTTTATAAAACCTATTTTATAAATTTCATTCAAAAGTTAATAAAACTTTTTGCCCCACTTGTGAAAAATTTATTTCTCTTTTTATCTAAAATTCCTTTAACTTCTCTTCTTTGCCAACTTGGAAATAGATTAATGAGAAAACTTTGGAAACCAACTCAATCACCCATGAAAACTTAAAATTTTGAAGGAAATAAGACCAATTCCGACAAAAATAATTTTAGTGCTAACAACTGGCTCCAACTAGGGATGCTATCCTCCCTATGAGGTAGCAAAGAACCCTGTAGACCAGGTGCCAAATCCATTGGGTTTCTCTTAATTTTTCTCTGAAATCCTCAACCTGTTTTGAACTGAACCATCAAGTGAAATCATTTTGCAAACAAATCCCACTCTGTCAACCTGTAACCTGTAATTGAATTGCACTTGAAACTAAAACCAAACTGAAAACTGGTGAAAGAAATGCTCGCCATGTCGAGCTTATTCATGCCTACCTATCCTACTTAACTAAGCACAAATGCCCAATCAAACAAAATTTGATTTCCAATGAAGCCAATCAAGCAATTTATCCAATAATTCCATTTCTTCCTCATGCTTGATCGAAATTAGAACATAAGAACAAAATAGCAATAGGTTATGATGAAATTTTTTTCCTTTGCTGCAAACATATAACCAACTACTCCATCTGAAAAATTTATCCATGTACTCTGCTATTGGATCATAAAAAACATGACAAATTTCAAAATACTCAATCATTTGTTTGTCATGACAAGGCTGTCCAAAAAGTAACTCCTCTTGCATACGGTCAAACCGATCTTTAGAAGAGCTTTGAAAGGAATTCTCATGATTGTTTTTCAATGATATATCAGCAACTTCATTTAATATTTCTACACTTACAACTCCATTATTCTCAAGCACTTCAAGAGGAATATCATTTTGTTCTTCAACAAGATTAAGCAGAAAGATGTCTTCTTGACAAAATGTTTCTGAATTGGAAAGATTTAAAGAAACATCCCATTTAGAGTTCTCATCTCCTTCTTTGTGATCCCTTTGTTTATTGCACACTGTTGGTTCTTTCACATACTGAGATTGATGGCATGATTTCTCTTCCTTTTCATTATATATAAGTAGACTAAAATTTTCTTTAAAACCATCACTAACATAATTTTTAACAAGCTGACCACAATCATCAGAAAAAACATCAAGAGTATAACCCTCTTCTTTCACATCACCATGCTGATCATCTTCATGCTCATATCTTTTTTCCAATTCTAATCCAAGGGCTGATTTCTCTTTAATTGTATTTTCAGAAAATAAATATGTGGAGGGATTAAAAGACTGAAAATTTGTAGAATCAGAATTCTTTATGTAATCACCCACAAAAGCATTATAATTTAGAGGAAATTGCTGCTGCAAAAAAGGAATTTTCTGATTGGGAATAAGTAGCCTCATCTTGAAACAAAACTTCAGAAGTTGAATAATATGAAGAAGGGTTTGATTGACCATCCAAGATTCCTTATTGGTCACACAAAGATTGACAAGACTGCTGCAAATTATCATCTACTTTAGGAAAATAAATGTAGTTGCTTGAATTAAAGTTTTGTCTCATGTCTCTTTCAGTAGAGGAAGAAATTATTAACTGCTGAAAATTTTCTTGAATGTGAAGACAACTAATTTGTGTTTCTTTTTTCTGAAATGGGTTATCATATAAAATTTCTAAAATCTCTTCATCCATTAAATCATCATCACTATACATGTTTTCCAAATCTCCAATGAAACCTTTAACATGCGTACACCAATCTTGAACCAGCAATAAGGAGGGGTATTGGGTTTTGTAATGTTCATAAAATACTGTATGAAAATCAGTAAGGGAAAATAAACTTTCTGATGGTAACCATTCATACCATGACCTTGCATCTTCTTCTAAAGTAGCCATGAACATTTTCATTAAACAATCCTCATGCAATTTAACTCCCAGCTTATGTATATGCATATGAAATTTAACCAAATGAAGGGTAGCATCATCATTCTTTTGATCTTTAAACTTTGGAAGACCTGTTTGCCAATCCACTTTAGGTATTCTATTTGGAAAACCAAGAATGTGAGCACGATTCATAGGAGCATACCTTGCATACAAAGAACTCATCTCGACGAATGAATAAACTGAATCAACTCTTCAAACTTTGCAATCTTTTGACAGTGGATTCGCCATAGGAATTCTGAAAACTGGATTATTCGAAGATGGAGTCGCTAGGTGAAAGATGCACAACCTTGCTGATATCTCACTGTTCTTCACCATCAACAATCAAATCTGAAAGTATGTCATTTATACCCAGGGAAGATTTGAGCCTTTGTTCCCCGGCAACGGCGCCAATTTGTTAACACTCAGAATGTACCCAGGTTGTGAAAGGTAGATCCCAAGGTAACAACAAAAACCACTTTAGAATGTATTTCTGACCTAATACAATCAGAGAGGGATCTCTTCCTATTTACAAAGTTTTTATACTGAAGATATTCAATCAAAAACAATCAGAAGGTCAGATTTCTGATGGGACAAATAGGACAAGTTTGTTTTAAAAGACTTGGTAGGACGATCATGGAGGAGACCATTGGGCAATGGAGTCAATAATCAGATCTGAAATAGATTGCAGGAGGTAGGGTTTTGAAAGTTTATGAACAGAGGCAAGGTAGGCACCATTTCCTCAGTCTTGAGGTATTAGCAGGTTGATTAGTAGACAAAGGGAGACATTCCATCAAACAGAGCACCTAATTAGGGTAAATTCTGCAAGACTTTAGAAGAAAATATTTTGAAAATGCTTGAACAATGGACTTGGAGCATGCATGATGAATTCTGGACCATAAACACTAATGCTCAAGCATGAAAGCAAATACAAAATGGAATGGGAAAGAGGATAAACAGTCACATAAATAAATTACTTACTAAAGAAAAAGATGGCACAAGAATCTCTGACATGAAAAAGATTTTTCATTCCTCCTCTGCAAATTTCATTCATTTACTGAAAATGTGAAGCCATTAAAATGTAGAGCCTCTCCTCTCTTGAAAATCCCCGCCTCAAACTATCAATTACATTTTAATTTATATAAGAATAACCTCTACCTAATCTTGAATTCAAAACCTAACTGAACTCTAAAAATAGAAATAGTTATAATAATGTTTATCATGCATATCTCTAATGGTGATAGCTGTGTGAAATATGGGAGAGGTTTTCATAATTGGACATGTTCCCAACAAAACCCATGTCTTCATTTCTCAAAAATAATATCAATATCCTCGAACTGTTCCTTTGAAGCTGATGACTGAAATAATAAAATTGTAGATTTCTAGAAAAATGACTTGTGAAGATATTTTAAATTCTCCCAACCTGTGATTACTGTGTAAAACATGAAGGAGGTTTTTGATTATAGGCCTGTTAGGAATAAAAACCTCTCTCATTTTTGTAAAATTAAATTCCATTTTTCTAAAAAAATTCTTTGAATTTGATGGCTGAAATAGTCCTTTGGAAAACATGAAAAATGGCCTGTACAACTGAATTTGTTTCTGCTAAACCATAGAACCTGTGTGAAAACGGAAAGAGGTTATTGTGTATAGGTATTTTTTGAACAAAATACTCTCCCATTTTATCAAAATTCATCTTCATTTGATGTAAACAATTATTTTAATTGGATGACTAGAACAGTCATTTCGAAATCTGAACATTTTCCTTCTGAAGATGGCTTTGCTGCTCCCAATATGTAGCACCTGGATAAAAACTTAGAGAGGTTATTGTAGATAACAATGTTATGATGACAAAATTCCTTTAGTTTTTGAAAATTCTTCTTTGTTTGCTAGAAACAGGTCATTAAATAAAATGACTAAAATAGTCATTTTCAGAAAAAATATGCGATGTAAATATGGCAGATTGTCTCCTTTTTTTTGGGCGCAGCACACAAATGAAATAATTTTTCAAATACAAGTCACCTTTACCTTTACATAATGGTCTATTTTGGAGCCTTCACTGAGTTGTTTTTCTTAAACCATTTTTCTCCGTGGAATTCACCAAAAGTTACGATGTGAAAGTGGTTTAAATTCCGCTACCACCTTTCCAATTTAACCATCTCACAACTTTACTCTCGGGAAACATTAATACCCATTGATGAGTTTTCACTTTTTACATTAGCCATTGGATTAATAAGAGGCCGCTTTTTGACTTTGGAAAAAATATCCAAAACTATATAAGTTTGAATATAAATAAAATAATAGGTTTATAAAACCCATTTTATAAATTTCATTCAAAAGTTAATAAAACTTTTTGCCCCACTTGTGAAAAATTTATTTCTCTTTTTATCTAAAATTCCTTTAACTTCTCTTCTTTGCCAACCTGGAAATAGCTTAATGAGAAAACTTTGGAAACCAACTCAATCACCCATGAAAACTTAAAATTTTGAAGGCAATAAGACCAATTCCGACAAAAATAAATTTAGTGCTAACACGCCCTATTTACCAATACCAATTGGAAGGAGGCTATGGTCCCCTAGTTTATCATCTACGACTGAAAGGATGCTACAACACCCTGTTTACCAATGCCAATTGGAAGGAGGATACGACCCCCTGGTTTATCAGCTACGACTGAAAGGATGCTACAACACCCTGCAAGCATGTTTCCTGCCCTAGTGCCTCCCTACCACCCTGATATGTTCCTCAAAATTTCTCTCCCACTGAATTCTGTCACACCCATTGGTATTTGATTCTAATCATGCAATTCAAACTACAGAGACATGTTCCTTCTTACTCAGACCACTTCTTAAATACTTCTCAGCATTTAAGCTTCTTTCAACAGTTGCGTCTCTTCAAACTAAACAACCACACCTTTCAGTGTTGTGCCCTTTCTTATCTGAAGATCACACCTTCCAGAACGACCTTTCATGTTATTCCATTGATCCTCCACCTCAAAAATCATTTTTGCAGCTTGGAAACCATTTTCACACCTCTGTCCAACGTTTGCAGGTGCTTACATACTGCCAAACTTCTTTCTGCATGATTAACTTCCTGATCCAATCAGATTCGTTGATATTATCTCTAAGTCAATCCAGACTGTTAATCTAACTGTTGATTTTTGCCTCAAAATCACCTTTCGACACCAAGCTTTTCTCATCAATGATTCCCCACCATTGATCTTTGTTGGGCATTTTATGGACCGCTGATCTCCAGATTGTGGTATGTGGGATGTCGAATTTTCGCAAACTCCTTTCCGTAAGCTTCTTCTACATCGTTGATCTATTTTAGCCTAACTAACTTCAGCCTTTCGATCTCTCCAGATTGCGGGATGCAGGATACGGGATGTCGACTGTCCACTTGTGCCTTTCCGTAAACTCCTTTCCATAAGCTTCTTCCACACCATTGATCTGTTTTAGCGAAAATTACTTTAGCCGTTTGATCTCTCTAGATTGCGAGATGTGGGATGCGGGATGCATAAACATAACATTTCGACTTTTCGCAAGCTCCTTTCTGCAATTTTTCTTCTGTACTGTTGATATTTTGCGGAGTCTTTCCTGACCGTTGATCTTGGGGATTGTGGGATGCGGGATGTAAAATCACACTTTCCTATTTTGGACTTCCACAATTTCCTTCCGCAACTTTGTTTCCACATTGTAGATTGCGGGATGCAGAATCACACTTTCCTATTTTGGACTTCCACAATTTTCTTCCACAACTTTGTTTCCGCATTTTCCTGGACTGTTTATTTCCTTGTGGATTTAACCCTGACCGTCCGATCTTGATCTTTTGTGGAACTTTGGCTTTTCCACCTATCTTTTGCAATATGCTTCCTAGCCGTCAAATCTTATGTGGGATGCTTCCTAACCGTCCATTCTAGAACTAATGCGGATATGCATTTTGTCTTTACGGATTATACAAAAATTGATCCTCATTCATTGGATCTCATGTAGATAACCATGCCACCTCATCATCATGCCTTTTTGTCTTTACTATGTCTTATTCTACATTAACTCTACCATGGTATCTTTTTATTATCCTTTGTACTTCATAAGAAACTTTTCAATCACTACCTTAGTCTTTCATCATCATTAGGACACCATCATATTCCATGTCATCATATGTGTCATGCCACATCCTCAACTATGCCATGCCACACCATCAATACTTTAGTCTTTCACTGAGTTTGTCCTGCCATCATATCCACTGGTTATTCCTTTGTCATTCGTGAATACCTTTGACATCAATGACAACTATAACCCAAACTTGTCAATAAATAGAGATTGATATTTTGAGGATCAAATGATCCCCATCTGAACAATCTTGTCATGCTTGTTTGTTAGGGACTTAATGAAGGCATTAAGAGAAGGAATCTTCGATCCAGGGGTTGTGTGCTTCTCGGAATGAAAAGTGGAAACAAATACTAAGTAATCCGTACCAAGTTTGGAGAGAATGGCGAGAATGAGATGATAATCCTCCTTCTTCACCTCACACTGCTTCAACTGTAGGACTAGATACTTGAATTTTGTGAAGAAGTCATTGAGATTTTTAAACTTTACAGGTTGAAGAGAAACCAGATCCTTCCCTAGCTGATAAATCCTCAAATCATCCTGTTTGTCATACAGGGAGGTAAATTGGTCCCAAATTGCTTTCGTAGTCTTCAATCCCATGAGATGGAATAGAATATCCTTGGAGATAGAGAGATACAGAAACCCAAAATTTTCATACATCTTGTTAAAGAATCTAGCCTTGTCCACAACATGGTTTGGCTCTTCCTCGGTGTTCATAGTGACTCTGTAGAGTCCTTTAGTACGTAGTTGGATCTCCATGTCTTCTTTCCATTGGTGGTAATTGAAAGGAGTAAGAAGATATATGGAAGAAGCCATTATTCTACTGTAGCGAATGCAGTGAACCTGTAAAACCTGCAATCAACAAAAAAGGTCACTGTAAGGTTAGACAGCCTGTACATTTCAAGTTTTCATCACACCCAACATAGATGATCAAGCAAGCTCGATCAACAATTACTTAACTCAGGGTATTAAGTGGTAAACCTTCGGATTTTGGTGTAGTGTTGGAATTTGAGCTTTTGCTCAATTTTGCATGCTAGATCTGTCAAAAATCATGTTTTTGAAGAATAAAGCTTCATCCCACCGTGGCTCTGATACCATATTAATTCTATCACAACAATCTTGAGACAAAGAACAGACTTACAAGAGATTCAATACAAATTAGACATGAAATGACATAACGGTACTGCAATAGGTGGTTACAGCTCTATATAATCAATAATGGAATGAATAATACAATACAATGTCATGTAGAATGCATGAATGCCAAGACAATTTGAATTCACTAGACGTCATTCGAATTGCATGGATGGGTGTATCTTAATTGAATGTCAGCCAACACTAGACACTTAG
The DNA here is from genome assembly GCA_001517045.1 of Pseudotsuga menziesii. Classification (NCBI taxonomy): domain Eukaryota; kingdom Viridiplantae; phylum Streptophyta; class Pinopsida; order Pinales; family Pinaceae; genus Pseudotsuga; species Pseudotsuga menziesii. Next base: position 224,551 of record LPNX010884411.1, on the reverse strand, counting down.
TTAAAAACTAGCCATGATTGACTCTAACTGAGTCTTAACTAAATCAGAGTGCAATAGATGACTGAGTATAATTGAATGTAACTCAAACACATGTCACTACATGTCAATCAGTAGGTGGTAGCACATCACTAACTCCAATTAGCTCCGATGAAGTTAACTGAAGTGATACTGGTCATCAGAAGTTGTTGGAGGTGCATTAACTCACTCCAGTTAATCCCAATTAGCCCAAAATAGAAAATGAAATGATGGAAGTGCCTTTACAACTCAGCTTAACTGATTGTTAGGTGAAACAACAATCAGTTATCTATTTGGTGCACTTATGACACTCATATCACCCCTGAATTGCTCCCCGATTGATAGAGGAATCCTAGTTAGCCTCTCTAATTGAAGGAGAAGGCTTAGTTGGCCTCCTTGATTGAAGGAAGGCATGGGTGTGGTCATGATGATGTCATGGTGTGCTCATCTGATGCCATTTGGGTCAATTAAACTTAGGATAGTGGGTAATTAGGCCAAAATTGACCAAATAAAGTGTGTTTATTAGCATTCTTTAACTCATCAACATTTGAGATATGGAATATTCTAAAAATTGAAATATCAAAATCATAAAAATCTACAGCATTAATACTTCATTGTTGAAAGCATAAGACATTGAATTGTTTTACAAGAAGTCAGTTCACAATGTATTTACATACTTCAACAACTAAGTATGTAGTTTAATGAAAAATAGAGCTATAAATCTATACTAATAAGAAAAATACATGCTTCTTGTTAGAATAATCAACCCATAGTATTTACCCACTTAGACATTAATTCATTTATTTTTGTCTTATTTGCATAGTACATGAGTCCCACCATGTGCAAGTTGATAATTGCCTATCCATAGAGGTCAAACTTGCCGTCTTTGACTCATGTAGCGCTTGGGAAAGCCTTAGGAATCAAATCTTCTTTATTCCTAGCCTCCTAGGTGCCCTTCTGCTTTTTCTGCTTTATTACCTGCTTTTTCAGTGTTTTAAGGCACACAGGAAAGCAAGACTAGGTGAGGTGAATCAGCTTTGTTGCCTCTTCCTCATCCACTCTTTCCTCCATGCAAAAACATATAT
>LPNX010884411.1:202387-219726 GCA_001517045.1 Pseudotsuga menziesii | reverse complement strand
GGAACAAGGACACATGGGATTTTCTATAAAGCCAATTCTGACCTTGAGTTAATTGGTTTTACTGACAGTGATTGGGAAGGTGATAGCACAGACAGGAAGTTCACTTTAGGTTATGTGTTCATGCTTGCAGAAGGGCCAATCAGCTTGTCAAGCAAGAAACAGAGTGCCATTGCACTCTCATCTACAGAAGTTGAGTACAGAGGAGTTGTCAATGCAGCAACTCAGTGTTTATGGTTGCAGGGTTTACTTGGAGAGTGTGGTTTCGAACCTGAGTACTCAACTACCATCTACTGTGATAACCAGAGTACCATTCGAATCTGCAAAGATCCAGTTCAGAAGCAGAGAACCAGACACATTGAGATTCACATGCACTACATCAGAGAGCTTGTGCATGATGGAACCATTCACTTACTCTTCTGTTCATCTTCAAAACAAGTAGCTGATATCTTCACCAAAGCATTTTGTGAGAAGACCTTCAGCAATCTCAAATCACATGCTGTCAAAGCATGAGTAGAGACAAGATTCTACAATTTTGTTTTACAGTCCATGTTTAAGGGAGGATTTTCCCAAGTTGGTTTTGCCTCTTTCCTTGTTTCATATGGACTTGCAGTATGTAAAAGGGTGACTAAGCCTTTTTGCTAGGCCCTATATTTTGATTTATTACTCATAAAGTCAGGCTTAAGGGGGGGTGTTAGAATAATCAACCCATAGTATTTACCCACTTAGACATTAATTCATTTATTTTTGTCTTATTTGCCTAGTACATGAGTCCCACCATGTGCAAGTTGATAATTGCCTATCCATGGAGGTCAAAATTGCCATCTTTGACTCATGTAGTGCTTGGGAAAGCCTTAGGAATCAAATCTGCTTTATTCCTGGCCTCCTAGGCGCCCTTCTGCTTTTTCAGTGTTTTAAGGCACATAGGAAAGCAAGACTAGGTGAGGTGAATCAAATTTGTTACCTCTTCCTCCTCCACTCTTTCCTCCATGCAAAAGCATGTATGAGCTACCATTCCACCACTCATTAGCTTTCCCATGCACCCTTTCCAATTCGTGAGCCTCATGACAGATTTGGGATCAGCTTTTTACACCTATGGGGGATTTGCCTATTTTGGGTAAGCCTGCTTTATGCTAGCTTTGGATGCTTCCTTATGGATTCGACCTATTGATGTATTCTATATATTCAGCAACCTATGTTATTACAAGGTTAGCTATTGTACACTGAGTTAATATAATTTTGTGTTACAACTCCATTTTCAGTCTCCATTGTTGACAATTTTGCATGATCAATTGTAATTTGTTGTGAGTGAAATTAATCTATTGCTGGTCAGAATTTCTACACTTCTATCAACTAATGAAAACCTACTTGCATAACGCAGTCTGAAATTTAATTGTGAAATATGGTTTAAAATATTTTACAGACACTACATAAAATCTAAAATAACATACCAACACACAGTGAGAAAATAGATGAGTGCACAGGCTTGGCAGAGGGGGACCTCCATTGCTTCACTCTCACACACATGCAGGTTACATAAATCTCAACTGTTAAATCACTTGCACAACATATAAAAATGAGAAAACACAACTATTTGAAGTTTGAGATCTTTATTTCAAATGCAGATGTTCATATAAAACTGAAAATGCTATAATCCTGCTAAAATCATAATGATATCTTTCCATTATCCTTGAGCACCTCCTCCAGATCTAAGAAAATAGGAAAATATGTGCAAAATTGGAAAAACCCTGTTTTTATGCTTCATGGAAGTGTAGGTGGTTGGCTTTGACTTGAAGGGTTATGGAGAAAACATACGTGCCAAAGATAATGTCCAACATGCAGGTACTATCCACTTGAAGAGGGGAATGTAAGGAAAATTTAGAACATCCAAGAAGTAGAGATGGTGGGTCAAGTGGAAAGGGTAGTCCATAGGATTTATGTAGTGTTAGAGGACCACCAGGCAGATCACCTGTCAACTGTGCTTGAAGTTGCAGGTAAGATTTCTAAGCAATCTTTTTCTGTTTTGATTGACCCTAGATCTACTCACAGTTATATTACTCCTAGAGTAGCTGAGAATTGTGATTTTAATAAATTAAAGCATATTAAGTTATGGTTAGTCCAAGTAGCCACTGGAACCAAGAGAAAAGTGAGTGAAGTGGTAGAAATATGTCCATGTCCATTGGTCATGGATGGATTAGCCACTTATGCAGATCTGAATGTTTTGCCACTCGGTTTCTATGACATTCTGATCGGAATGGATTGGTTAGAAGCTCACCGAGTCAACCTTGACTATTATAATAAGAAATTTGAGTGGATGGATGAAGAAGGAAATAAAAGAGTGGTAAGAGGCATTCCTAAAGTGATTTCTGTTAGGAAGATTTCAGAATGCAGCTGAAGAAGTTTTGTAGGAAAGGTTTCCAGTTGTATGCAACTCATAGTTTGGAGGCAGTAGAGAATGGAACTCCTAGGTTAGAGGAATTTCACATGTTACAAGAATTCAAGGATGTTTTTATTGAAGATATTCCAGGACTTCCTCCACAGAGGGATATTTATTTTACCATAGAACTTGTCCCAGGAGAAACACCAGTGTCCAAGGCACCCTATAGGATGAGCACACCAGAAATGCTAGAGATGAAGATGCAGTTGAAAGAGTTGTTTGAAAAGAAGTATATCAGGCCGTGTGTGTCTCATTGGGGAGCACCAGTTCAATTTGTAAAGAATAAATATGGTACACTTAGGTTGTGTATTGATTACAAACATCTAAATAAATTCACTGTGAAAAAAAAGTATCCCTTACCTCGAATTGATGACCTTTATGATCAAATGAGAGGAGCAAAGGTGTTTTCCAAGATTGACTTGAGATCTGGTTACCATCAGGTAAGAATCCAAGATGAAGACATTCATAAGACAACCTTCATAACAAGGTATGGACATTATGAGTTTGTAGTGGTACCATTTGGTCTCAAAAATGCACTGACTACATTTAGGTGTATTATGAATAGTGTCTTCAGCAAGTACTTGGACAAGTTTGTTCTTGTCTTCTTTGATGACATTATTATCTATTCTAAGAATGAGGAAGAACATGAAGAACATCTGATATTGGTTTTACAATTGCTAAGGGAGCATAAGTTGTATGCCAAGTCAAGCAAATGTGAATTATATAGAGATAGAATTCATTATTTGGGTCACATTATCTCAGGGGAGGGCATATCTATAGACCCTAAAAAGATTGAAGCCATTATGAATTGGCCTAATCCAAGAAATATAACAGATGTAAGGTATTTTATGGGACTTGCAGGATACTATAGGAGATTCATTGAGGGATTCTCCAAGGTTGCACATCCCATCACCTCTTTGCAAAGGAAGGGGATAGAGTTTGAATGGACATCTAGATGTGAGGAAAGCTTCCAGTGGTTGAAGAATATTCTCACAAGTGCACCGATTATGAAAATTGCAGACCCATAAAAGGAATTTGGGGTGTGTACTTATGCAGTCAAGGACTTGGATGAGTTATCATGCAAGGAAAACATGTGGTATGTTATGAGTCTATAAAGTTGAAATATCATGAAAAGAACTATGTCACTCATGACTTAGAACTTGCAGCCATAGTACATGCTCTCAAGGTGTGGAGGCATTACTTAATGGGCATAAAGTTTAAGTTAATTACAGACCATTATGGTCTGAAATATTTGTTTGATCAGCCTACTTTAAATGCTAGACAAGCTAGATGGTTGGAGTTTTTATGTGAGTTTGATATTGAGATCAAACACATAAAAGGAAAGGAGAATAAAGTGGCTGAAGCACTCAATAGGAATATGCATGAAATGCATGTGGCATCTCTTAGTATTTGATAGTAAGATTTGAGACAACAGATTGTTAATCATGCTGCTGAAGATGAATTGTATGTATAGGTAAACAAAAAGTTGCAGCAACAAAGTCTTAAGAAGAAGTATGTAAGGTATAAATTCGAAGAAGATGGAATTCTTACCTTTAAGAACATAATTTATATTCCAAATGTAGAATATTTGAGGAGAACTGTATGGATGAGATCCATCAGAATCCATATTCTAGTGACCCAGGATATCAGAAGACAATTGCTATGGCTAGGAAACAATATTTTTGGCCAGGAATGAAGAAAGACATTGCTGAGTATATTTCAAGGTGCATGAAATGTCAGCAGGTGAAGGTTACACATCAACACCCAACAGGTTTGTTGCAACCTTTTCCAGTTCCAGAATGGAAATGGGAAGTTATTTCCATGGATTTTATTATAGGCTTTCCAATGACTTGGAGACAACATGTTTCCCTCATGGTTGTGGTGGAAAAGTTGAGAAATGAAGCAAATTTTATACCGGTTAAGTCCACACATAAGACTGATGACATTGAAACAATATTCATGAAGGAGAATTTCAGATTGCATGGATTGCTTAATGCAATAGTCTCTAACAGGGATGCCAAGTTCACTTCCAATTTTTGGAAGGGGTTGTTTGCATATTTGGGCACACAACTCAATTTCATCATTGCCTACCATCCTTAGACTAATGGACATACATAGAGAGTGAATCATGTGCTAGAAGACATGATTTGCATGTATGTGATGGACAAGAAAACCAAGTGGAAATATTACTTACACCTGGTAGAGTTTGCATACAACAATGGACAACAAGCATCCTTGGGGATGAGTCCATATGAAGCTTTTTATGGTAGAAGGTGTAGGTCACCTGTGACATGGGACAATCCAGTGAACAAGGTTGTGATTGGTCTATAATTGCTCAAGGAAATGGAGCAAGAGGTTGCAAAGATCAGGAAGAATCTGAAAGCATCCCAAAACAAACAAAAAATCTATGCCGATAAGCATAGAGTTCACAGATAATTCAGTGTTGGAGATCATGTTTACCTCAGAGCGAGAGAAAGGAAGAGTTCCTTGAATCTTGGAAGTTTTTCCAAGCTGTCACCTAAACACTGTGGGCCATTTGAAGTGGTTGAAAGAATAGGGCTAGTTGCATATAGACTTGCATTGCCTGCTAGCGCTAGAGCTCATAATGTTTTTCATGTTTCTTTGCTTAAGAAGTATGTACATGAACCTAACCATGTGATAAATTGGGATGCGATTCAGGTGGAACCCAAAGGAGAGTCCCAAACCAAGCCAATGCGCATCCTAGACAGGAAGGTCACAATGCTCTTGAACCGAGCCATAGGATAGGTAAAGGTGAAATGGGAGTACTACAGTCCTGAAGAGGCTACGTGGGAGATAGAGGATGCCATGTAATTGGTATATCATTTTCTACTCAATTTTGCAGAGCACCGATTTAGTGCCAGTGTATAATTTTTATTCAGTTTTGAAGAGCACTGAGGATAGTGTTGTGGTAGGGGGAGGGGATTGTAATACCCTGGTTTTGACCCCATGGTATTTTGATTGTACAAGATGTAAATATTGTACAGAATCATGGAAAGGAACTCAAGGACAAGTACCTTCCATTGATTTATGTTTGTGTATAGGCGATCAAGGTTGATGCCTATGGTTCATTGTGCTAAGTCAGGAACAATATATATTTTTGGACATCATGTAAATAGACCATTAATAATATACCACAACTAGCTATGGAACTGCAACGTGACAGAGACGGGGGCATGATTCCACAAGGGATAGGGTGGGGAGTAGGTCAACATTTAGGCCTTAAGGTGAGGCTGGATTTCAATACAAGAAACCTTGAACCTCAACTACCTTTTTGTCCTCTGTACTCAATCATCGATTTCTTCTAGAAGTTGGTTGAGGCAATTAATGCCTTAGGAAGAGAAAGGTATGGAAATATGATTGCTTGTATGAGCAAGTATGCACAAATATATAGTTTGGGAAGCTACGTTCTTTCTTCTGAAGCAAGCAAACCCAAGATTACATTCCTAGTCCGTCATTTTGGGGGTCACACTGAACGTTTTGGTTATTCTTCCCATGGGTGTTTGATTCATTCATCCATTCTCCATTCCATTCTGTTCCTGCGCGGTGTGCGTTTTCCCTTCTTACAGAACTGTGTTTTGTTTTGATTTGTTCACCTATTGTTTACCATACTTAGTTGCGCATAGGATCTGTGACCCTTTTGTTTTGTTGAACGAATGAGTAGTGTAGATCAGTTGATTTTATGAGGAAGAGTGGTCATCTGTGGTTTCCCTAGTGTTGTTGTGCAATGTTATCCTCTATAACAGAGTGAGTGAAAGCCTGTTTTGCTGTACTCACATTGTAATTTGTTGTGTTGTGCATCCTGGTTTGGGTTTGAACTATATTAAGACTTAGGAGTGGAAGAGATGTAGAATGTGGTTGATGAACCTAGTGTGGAACCTCATGATAAGATAAGAGTGGCTGGAGAATTTTCAATGCAAACCCTGAAGAGCACTAGAAGGGAAGGTGTAGCTTGAGGGACTATGGAGCAAAGAAGGGGACACTTCCTTGTGTTGGGTGTGTAGGAAAAATGGATTCCAGGCCAGATAGATCTTGTGAAGGTTCCCTTAGCTCTATGGATGAGCTCACTAGCTTAGGAGTTATTTCGGTCCACTGCCTTTGTAGCATGATAAAGCCAACTTGAAGGATGGCTTGGCTGGTAGCCTGATAAACCCATCCATTAGCTTGGATATGCCATGTTGTGTTTGGAATTGTGTGTGATCCTTGGTTGGATAGCCTGAGAAACCCACTGTGAATGATGGCTTGGTTGAGTGCCTTATAAGCCCATCTAGGGCTTGGATGGTCCTTATTATGGAAGTTGTCTTGATTGTGAATAGTTTGATAAACCCAACTGTATGCTAGCTTGGTTGAGCAAGCCCGATAAACCCAACATTGTTTGTCCTGTAAGCCTGCAACCTGATGAACCCAACTTGGTGTTGAATTGGCTGGACATTTTGATAAACCCAACTGATGGTTGGCTTGACTATGTGTGATATGTTCTGGCTATGTGTAAGTCTGTTGTTCCCTATTTCCTTGTGGAAACCATGCCTATCTAAGGGGTGACAGTGGTGTTGAGAGATTAATGAACACACTGGCGTATGGTTGGGTGGAACGTTGCAGTGACATAACTAGTTGCAGGACACCTTTATCGTCCAAGATAAGTATTCTCTGTTATGCTATTTCTGCAATGTAGTTTCTTATGAATTGCTATATTTAAGTTGAATTCTTATGGACTATTCAAGTAGAATTTTATTTGTAAATATTTCCTGCATTTGCAACTATATTTTCCTTGTATGTTCAATGCATTTTTTCCTAAGTCCAGGAAGGCTGGAAGCTTGAGCAAAGGGTCAGAATACCTCTGATTTGGTGTTTCTGCCCCTTGGGATCAGCCTAAGGGAGGAAAAAGATGGAAACCAGAAAGGATTAGTTGAACAGGGTAGAAATGTTGTGTTTCCGTACTCCGGGATCCACCTACAGGAGGCAGAGGGTGGAAGCAGAAAAGTGCAGAAACAATTCTAAGGAAAAGTTAAGTTTTCTGATTCTTGAGTTCCACACTGAAGGGTGGAAGGGAAGAATGTGGAAGTAGGAACTGTGGTTGAAGAAATCCGTCGATCGTTATGTTTCTGAATTTTGAGTTACGGAGGTGAAAAGCGGAAGTGTGGAAGGCGGAAGGAGGAATCGTGGATAAAGGACCCTGTCACATATCATGTTCTGATTTTTGAGTTTCAAGGTTGGAAGGGTGGAAAGTGGAAGTGCGGAAGGCATAATAGTCATTCAGTGTTTTCTGTCGCCTTTGAGTTTATGACTCATGAGTTTTACAGTTAGAAGGCCGGGAGTGGAAGTGTGGAGGGTAGAAGGTGGAAGGCTGGAAATTCACTTCGTTGAGCCTTTGATTTCTGACTCCCGAGTTCCGAGGTTGGAAGGGCGGAAGGCGAAGGGAGAAAATGATAGGTTCAATGTGGAAAAGGTGTTTTCGGTCGACGTAGAAGGTATCTATCAAGGGCAGAATGAATGTTACAATGGTTTCTAAGCCCGGGGATGAAGGTTGAAGAGTGTGTTAACGCCCATTCCTTGTTTTATAAAGGAGAACCAAAGTTCTTAAGGAAAAAAAATTAGATTATCCGCATTATGGGGTATGGGGATGTTACAAGATTATGTTCCTTAGAAAGAAGTTGGATGAAGAAACTATCGAATCAAAATTTGAGAGCAGATAAAAAAATTTAGATGAAATATTAAGTGTCGAACGACCATCAAACGATAAATATGGATTAGGATTTGACAAAAAAAAGAATCCAGGATATTCTTCTTGCACAAACCAAGATGGAAATAAAAGAAGCTATGCCGCTGTACTCGAGAGAAATTAAAAGGGCAGAAAGTAAGAAATATGCTCCTCTCTTACAAAGAAAAGATATGATTCCTAAAAGACCAATTACAAGTAGACATCAACAACTCTTTTTAGAAAATTGTTACACCTGTAACAATTTTGGAGATATGGATAGAAATTGTAAACTAATGGTTCATATTGAGAAAGGAATTACACCACAAACTTCCTTCTATAAGAAAAATCGTACTAGAAGTGATACAGAAGGAAGAAACTATAATTATTTTACTCCTCTACAGAGTTATAGTATAGAATGCTACAAATCTGGAAATCAAGGACATATTACTAGAAATTGCAAACTAGTGATTCCTATGGATAACACCTCAAAATCCCAAGACAAAGAGGAGAGGAATTCTTGGAAGAAGAAGGATAGTATTGAATGTTCATGAGCTCTATGTGATACAGGAAAAAAAATCTATGGAATGTGGATAGTGAATGCTCAAAACAAATGACAGAAGACCCAAATAAATTTATAAGCCTAAAAATAAATAAAAAAGGAAAAGTCACTTTTGGAGATAATTTATCCTCTAAAATAATTGGGAAAGGTACAATGGCTAGTATAGACAAAATGAGAGCTGAAAATGTTTTGCTTGTAGAGAACTTGAAACCTAATATTTTAAGTGTGATCCAAACATGTGATCAAGGAAAAATATCCATATTCGATTCCAAGAAGTGTGAAATCAGAAGAAAAGATTCAGGAAAACATGTTGAGACTGCTGTAAGAACTCCAAGCAATGTGTATATTCTAGAAAATGAAGAACAAGGTTATATGAGCCAAATTAATGAAATTTTTCTATGGCATAGAAGGATGGAGAACCTAAACTTTGAAAATATTGTAAAAATTAGTAAGAAGGGAGCTACAAGAAATCTTCCAAAGATCATAAAATCACCAAATCATGTTTGTAGACATTTTTTTCATGGGAAACAAACGAGAACAAGCTTCAAGGTAAAAGAAAATACCACCTCTCATCCTTTAGAAATAATTCACACTAATATTTGTGGACCAACAAGGACTAAAATATTTCAAGGCGAATATTGTAGTGGGTATTTCTCCCCAGCTACATGCAGAAGCACCAACCTTAGATCGCTGTGATTGTAAGGAAGAGTTCAATGGAAATTAAAACAATAAACTAAACTAACAATGGAAAGTAAATATTTTTTATCATTTTTCAAAATACATTAGATAAAATAAACTAACACAAATAAATAAAAAACACACATCTTCTCCTGTAGAATGGGCCACTGTATCCGTCCTCGGAAGTGGTTCTGTAGCTCCACGAGTTGGATCTCCAATTGTCTCCACGGACAGGTGTCAGATGGGGAGTGGGGAGTGGATCCAGGATGGCTATGGAGAATGTCTCAATGTACACCATGGGAATGGTATGGAGACATGAATGGTGGCAAGGGAGTATGTGAATACTTGAGAGAAAAAGTGTCGCAACATACCCACAAATGAAAATGCAAGAAAAAAGGTGTTTTGAGAGATCCCATCACAATGTATTTATAGTATGCTCCTAGGGTTTTTTGACCCAAGGTGAAGACCCATGGTATTTTCCTCTGGTTTTCTGACCCTTTCTCTTTTTAGGGTTTTTGAACCCTTTTTAGGATTTTTTGACTCTTTTTGGGAGAAAGTGAGGGTAAACGATAGTAAATAATGATGTTTTGGACTATTTTTGGTGGAAATACAATTGTGAAGGTTAAAAGTAAGGGAAATATGGTAGGAATATGATGTATGTAAATGGTTTAGACCATGTAGAGCTAGGTGAACAATTTTTAGTGTTTACAGATCCCCCCATAATATATGAGGGCATGAGCTCATCGTATGGCCAATGGACATCATAGGATCATGGGAATAATGGTGACAACAATGGAGATACTAGAGAGACCTGTGAAGAAGTGGAGCTTCCTCGTTCGAACTATAATGGATTTTGGTTTTTTATTATGGGTTCTCAAAAATTGGATGAGATACATATAATGTGTGACATGTATATGGACGAGGAGAGCATACCCATGCTCATAACAATGCCAAAATAATAAATAATGTGATCAAGGCTCAAAACATGGGAGCTGATCAATACAAATACAACTGATGATGCATAATGGTGGCATCAATGGGAGGTTGAATATAATGATGGTCTGAAGAACTGATACATATGAACAATGACATTCTCATGGAATGCAATATCATCATAAGTGATGCTCTGCTGAGTCTGGAGGTTTACATATATATGGAATAAATGACTAAGCTTCATAATCTCTATGGTACAATGTGCAGCATCAAGTACTGGAGATACATGGAAGTACAACACTAGGGCTTTTGAACACTATCTCTAATGTAACTCGAAACTCACAAGGGACAAGAAAATGTGTGGTTCCCATAGTAGACTCACCAATGTGATAAAGTAAGTTGAAAACCAGGGTCACAACCAAATAATGAATGGATTAATACCATATACAAATCTAATGGTGCGATGATGTAGCTAAAGGCGAGCACGTGAGACACAACCATCCTGAGAGGCACTAATGATTCCTCTCAAGTGGTCCAAGGAAATCATTAATGAGGTGGATGAAACCAGGATATAGGGACCTCTAGGTCTATCCTCTGGAATAGATGTGTTGACATCGACAGAGGGAGACCTGCAACTAATCAAGGAAATGCTGTGTACTTGACTAGAAGAATGAGGGGGATAACCAAAGACGTGGAATCAATCTGGGGACTGACACACTGAATGGGGGAACAGGGGCAAGGGAGTACATGGGACACAAAATTCCTTTGTTCAGAGTATGATGACAGGGATGACCTAGAAGCAAATGAAACTGACTCATGGGAGAGGGATCATAGCCGCAATACTGGGAAGATAATTGCAAATGGGAAATATTGGGGTATGTAACTGGACTAGTGGTATCCAGGGGATCCAAGGAAGAATCATTGCAGAATACTCTGAACAAAGGTGACCGAATGGGAGAAAGATGCCATACTAGGATATCATACGAGGTGGCTCCTAAAGACACCATTTGGGCCTTCTTCATAGTTTCAGGAGCATGAAGAAGAGATATAAGTAAGCTCAACATGACACGATCTTGTGGATTTTTAGCGAGCCTGATAAAGTAATGCTCGATGGTGTTTTCATTTTAGAGAGTCTGAAAATAGGAAGAAGTCTCTAGTGTGGTCTCTTTTTTGTTGATAGTCTCCTAAGCCCGAAAAAGGATAAAAGTATACAAAGGAGATCTCTCCCAACCTTTGGGGAAGGAATACTTCTTTATCGTTGGTAGTCCAACCAGGCCGAAAAAGGTTAAACCTATATGTTGAGGAAAAAAATTAAAAAAATTATAACATATATCCAACGATTTAATTGTCAACTCGGAGAGAGCGTAAACTTATGCAATACATACAAAATATATGAAGGGACAGAGTATTACTAACTTATTCTACAACTGAAATTGAATTAAGCTTGCAAAAGCAGGAAATGACATGAAACGAAATCTAATCTAGAAAAGCAGGAAATTGCGTGAAATAAATCTAATTGCAAAAAACATGAAATTGCATAAATTAAACTTGGTAAATAAAGACTGAAATTATAGATGTGAGATCACGACAAATCTATATTAACAATTCATAAGAAAGAAATCATGAAAATCTATATTAACAACTCATAAGAAAGAGATCTAGATTAACATAAGAGAGAGTGGATTGATTTTCATTAAAGCATCATCTCCATTACACAACAAGCAAAATCCACTCTATGACTAACTCTCAAAAAAGATCTAAACTATTCTCTACTTCCACACCACTAGAGAGATCTCTAACAAATTGAGGAGAGAGCTCTCCTATTTATACATGAATTCAAGATAAGCAATCCATAATTACAGATCCACTATTCTCTCAACTTATCCCTCAAAATCCTCAACAAATCCACTTTTCTCTCAACTCATCCCTTAAAATCCTCCATGATATCTTGGATAAGATATTCCATCTCGATGATCTTATCCTTGAAATTAGCCCACATATTGAATATGAAATTCGAATTCGTGGCTAGGTGGTGACTTTTGAGCTTGTTAAAGTCTTCAAATATACCTGTAATCATAACCAAACTCATCCAACTTTAAGGTAATATGAAAATATATTAATTTTCTTAATATTTAACCACAAATTCACTCAAAATACTAAAAAATAAACTATTTGGAAAATGGTAATATAAACCCGTATGTATTGTCAAAGTGGTGGATATTAATAGTTTTATGGAAGGATAAAATAGGAATAAGGTGACAAATGGTATATGAAAGATGAATAAAATGTGGTATTTGTGTGACTCAACATTCCCCCCAACTGAATGTGTTGCATGTCCTCATGTAACTATACATAAGCTTTTTGGCTTTGCATGATGATGTTTGTAACAATAAATCATTCCATGATGTGAAATGCATAAGTAGCAACTGATTTTTTTTAACATATATTTGTGGCTGGTTCTTTTGTGAAAACCATAACAAATGTTGGTTCTTGTGTAAACAACATTCATTTCTTTTACTTGTATTTTTGCTGCAATACATATAAGGATTTTAAAGTATACATTCACTGGAAGTGATAAGCTATCAATGTTAATTGGAAAACATTGTCTTCATGTTATGAGTTATGAAAATTATAATAAAATGTATGTTTTAAGAGACATGTTGGTCAATGGTGAATACGATGATGGAAAAAATGGAATCACATGGTAATGAATATAACCCCCCAACTAAAGATATCTTAGGTTCATGAAAATGAGTAAGGTAATGTAACATGGTGAGGGAATTTTCCAAATTCATCCATTTTATAGCATTTAAGGAACTACATGGTTAAATATTAGAAAACAACATACCTCCACTTACCCAAAAGGTTGATGAACTTATGCAATAGGAATGTGGCTGATACTGCTATTGGATCACAGAGTGTGAAGTGAATAAGTATAAACTGCTACTTTGGTGGATGAAGTAAAAGATGAGAGATGAAAGTAGAACTGTGGTACTCTCATATGGATGAATTATGCTACTGTAAAACTGCTGATGGAGTCATGCAAATTATATAGTATTCACCTGCTACAAAATCCGATGGTACAATTCTTACCATGCGAATAAATGTGTCGATGTCGAGCATGGAAAGAAGTTATTGGATTACCGACCATTGATGAATGTCACGAATCGATGCGAGGTAATCTCACCATTAACGTCAATGAGGGCCAAGGTACCTAAGTACATCGTGCGAATAAATGAGTTGATGTAGAGCCACTTGCAAGATCTAACAATCAAGGGACATTGATGTATTTCCATGATTGTCAGCGAGAGAACTTGCCATTAAGGCATGCAAGACTCAAGGTACTAAAAATGAAATCTAGTCTCTATTCCAGATGGTGTGCTGAGGTCTATGGGGCAAGACTTGTTGAAAGGTGGGCCTTAAGGAATCCCACATCAGTCAACACGAGTTATACATAATGAGTGGTAGGACTATAGATAAAATATCTCACAATCAAACAATTTTTATGGCAGGGATATGAAACCAATGTAGCCATGGAAAGGAAGCTGAATGGTTTTATTTAGAAGGAAAAAAGATAAACTAAAAATGAGGAAATTGTGTGTGACTCAGAAAGGTAGACATGCAGGAGGTCATGATGTATAAGGCAGTGAAAAGGTAGACTCTAACATGGATGATGAATAATCTTGGAAGGAAAAAGGGTAAGTAATCATGACATGATGTAATTGGTTTCTGAAAGGCTTCTTTGTGGTAGCAAAATGTCATGACATACATAGTGGAAACTCAACTTCTTCAAGATTTAAATGAAACATTTTTTCTGAAAATTTTCTTCGATTCTGGAAATTACTTCTGCATGCCATCCGTTCATCTTTAAACTTGCAAAAAGGTTAGCATTTTCCTGCAACCAACTTGTGAGAGCATTGAAAATACACGAAAATGTGTACTTAACAAAAGTTAAAGAGAATAAATAAAATCCTCTTAAACCTGAAAGTAGCAATGCACTTTAAGCAACCCTTATTGTCGAAACCTGTTTCTGAGTGACTTGCAAAAACAGGTTAGCATGACAATCATAAAATTTGAGAAGATTCCAAGTTCATTTATAACTTTGAATTTTATGATTTTATTTGTTACCTAATGTTTATTTATTTATTTATATGTATAAGTTCATTCATTTATTTATTTATGTATAAGTTTTATTATGTCAATGTGTTTTTTTCTCTAACGTTTTCAATTGTTTTACAATAAAAACAAAAATCAGAGTTTTTATATCCTAATGCGTCTTCATGTAACGATTGAGAAACAAAGAGAGAGGGTCGACCCTTTTAGTGGCCGACCCCTCTAAAAACATACTAAATTAATGATCTAGAATAGAGAAGAGTGTGCAAACAATCGATTTTTTATGATAAATTTGGCATCTTGAAACAAACACCTATCTCCTCCAAACTAAAGATGTGCCAGGTCCCATTGTGCAAGAATAAGAATAAAAAAGAAGGCTTTGCTGCGACAGCGGCTGCCTTCAATTTCAAAGACGCATATTAATTTTATTATTTTATGTTTTTCTTAGTTTACTTTTTATGTTTATATTTTGTTTATTTTTGTGTTATAATAATATTTTATTATTATTAAAACACCTTTATTATTGTTGTTTTTATATATTTTATATATTTATTTATTTATAAAAACAAATTTTTATGTCTATATTTTAATTTTGATAAGTTTATATGTAAATATAAAGTTTTTTTATGTTAAAATTTATTATTATTATTATTATTTTTATTTTTTCATTTTAACTTTTTAATTGTTTTGCAAAAGTATAAAAAAATAAAAAGAAATTCCTAACTTATTATTTATATTAAAAAACCTTTTTAAAACCAGAAATCAAAATATATATTTTTATGTTTTTATATGTATATATTAGTATTAGTATTCGTTTATATATATAGATATATATAAAGTAATGGAATTTTATGTGTTTTTAGTTTTGATATATATATATATATATAAACTAATGTTTAATTAGTTAATTTTTTTAACCAATATAAATAAAACAACACATATTATTAAGCAATGAAATGAAATAATAGTGCTTTCCCAACTTCAAAGGAAAGGGTCTAAATAGTTCCTTGCCTCATTTGAAAGGAGAAATAAACCCACTCAAAAGAGAGGCGCCTACACAACAGTCGTCCTCATGCTGCGTACTTTAAAAGGATTTATTCGGAGGCCCCTCATTTCCTTCTTATAAAAGGAAGGACATGCCTGTAACAAAACCTATTGGTCGAATGCCCATTCTAGACCAAAGAGTATAATAAAAAATTATGAAAGGTCAACCTTATGTCGGATTTGCACGTCTCACCTGTATAGCCTATCACCTATGGACTTACACCTTTACATTTACTGCTATTACAATGGGACGCCAATACCATTCTTGGATTGCTGAGAGTTATGTGAGAATAACCCACCTCATTCCGAGATCAGGCAGTCAATCACCAATTTAGATTGAGAGGATAGTTTCCAAAAACCTGATTGAAAGGAGATCATTCAATGCTACACGATTTCCTCCATTTCGAGGAAACCCATCAATAAAAAATTTATTAAAGTAAGTAGTTGCAAACAATTTTCAATTCAAAAGCAGTATTAGGTTCTTAGGTTATCATTTGCCAAGTTCAGTAAGTAGCACATACCTTCCTCCTTTTGAGATAGGAATATGCGTTGGTATGCTAAAAAATCACACAAATCTAGTAGGAATTACACACCATTTTAAGATACACTCCATGCATTCATGATAGTAGTTAATGCCACTTTGGAAGACTTATTGACGTCGATACTTAGAACTAATATTTTCGATCTTCATACATGTATGTCTCTCCTCTGCTTCCCATTTACCTAGCTCTCCCGATCTTCAATATTACTACTTGCCTGAGATATGATTTGTGTCTTAGATCAACCACCTGATAATCTCCGAACGACTTACCTTCGACCAACTAACTTGACCAATTCTCATACGGACGAGGGGAAAGGAAGGTACTTCCGCCATTGTCACTTTCCCGCATTTTGTTTTGCAAGAACTTAACCGTCACTTCTGAGGGGACAATATTTGAGAGGGATTTGATCGAGAGTAAAGTCGTGGTGTTTTGCATTTGGGCGATGCTCTGGAGGAAGGATGAAGGCCAACTTTTCCTCAATAGAATGGGCGGATATTCAAAGGACAACACCCAATAATTGTCGAGCATTCAAGCCTAACCAAGATCTAAGTTTAATGCACTGAGATGATTTACAACAAACACATCGGATCTCCCCATTCTCAGGCCGATAACATAACGTCCCATGAGCAATGCAACCGTGGAAGGAAGGAATCAAAGAAATAAGGTGATAATTTATTGACAATGGAATATAATATGAGAATTAGCAGCTGTTAAAAATGCCACAGAGAGGGTGATCCCGTAACTACTGGTAAGAAATTATCATTCCAGAATGAGTTAATGAATTCAACTAAATATACAAATATTTGTTAACAATTAATAAAATTGAACACAAAGAATCTCAGTAGCGAATCACGGCAAGAAGACAAGAGAAAATAATGCACGATATCCTTATTTCTTCTATTATGCGTAGGACAGTTTCATGGCTTGAGACTCATAAGCAAGGTTGGGAGTGGTTTATCCAGATCTGGTTGATTCAGTGGACTCAATTACATATCCGCAGTTCGAAGGGGAGCTTTCATAGCCGGTTTTGATTGAAATATACTTGTACAGGCAGAGTCTCCGAAGATATATATTTTTATTTTAAGTTATCTATCTATCTATCTATCTATATATATATTGTTTATGTGTTTTATTTTATTTTATTTCTAATTTATTAGTGTTTTCTAATGTTTTTG
Organism: Pseudotsuga menziesii; assembly: GCA_001517045.1. Classification (NCBI taxonomy): domain Eukaryota; kingdom Viridiplantae; phylum Streptophyta; class Pinopsida; order Pinales; family Pinaceae; genus Pseudotsuga; species Pseudotsuga menziesii. The sequence continues at coordinate 202,532 of LPNX010884411.1, read as the reverse complement.
TTTGCAGGATTGTTTAAGGGTGAAGGATGCGCTTGCAGAAATAATTTGATTTAATGTATTTTTAGGTTTGCAGGTTTGTCAGTTCGAAAGATAGGTCGAAAGGCTGAAGAGTTTGTAGGTTGCGCATGAAAGGCTGAAAGGATGA
>LPNX010884411.1:184539-202361 GCA_001517045.1 Pseudotsuga menziesii | reverse complement strand
ATATATCATTAATTTGTTAAAATTAACACTAACAAAGAAACTAACTATATATTAAACAATTTATTAATTTAATTTTAAACATGATACTTCGAAATACTATGTAATTTTGTTGTAATTTTTAAACTAAAAAATGTGTTACAGTGGATCTAGGTGCAATATATTTGGTTTCATAACCAGGAGCTGACCAAGATGCAGTTGATCTTGCTTAGTAAGCATCCTCGCCGGATCTAGTCCCAGAGAAAGACAATTGACTGAGTGAAAGCATTTGACCATTACATACATCATTTAGTGACAAATCCAGTTGATCAAATGGTGAAATTTTGATTTAGATTAATTTAAAAAAAAAACTAAAACAAAGAAAAAAAAGCATATTCAAACTAAAACAAAGAACTTATATAGAAAGGAAAAAATACAAGTATATATATTTATTTGTTAATTAATTTGTTTATTTGTTTATTCTTTTACTTATTTTATTTTTTAATTGTTCATAGATTTAGAAGAAACTTAATTCCTAAAGCATTTTTTATTCCTAGCACGACTAGAAAATTTATTAAATAAATAAAAAATGAAAATGAAAAGAGATAAAAAATTTCATAAAATTTTTTAGATTTAAAAGATTAAAACTATTTTTTTTAATTCCTAACAAAATTAAAAACAATAGTAATTAAGATTATGGGAAATAATAATTTAACAAATTAAAGGCAATTAAAGAAAAGCATCCTACATGCTAATTTTAAATTAGAAATAAAAACGAAAATCTACCTACTTTACTTTAATTGGAATTTACAATCATTTACGTGTAGTGAAATTTCCAGTGGAACCATACATGTAAAAGAATGTTTACACACGATTTTACAAAATGAAACCTAATATATTCACAAGTATGCCAAATTAAGGATTGTAAATTTAAATCAAAGTAAAAATAGAAACATAACTGATCTATCCTAATACTTACCTGGAACCATTGTTCGATGTAGCTTTCATTGGCATGATGGTCACCTGAGATCCCTTATTCATCCTCTTCAATCTCCAGTTCGAATAGGTGTTCTTCATTTGATATGCATGATTCTTCAAATGTCGATTCTTCCTTGTTTTCTTTAGGATGATTGATTCCATCCTTGACTACTGTCAAGATCTCCTCTTCTTGAGAAGAGGAGATCTCGGCCTTTGCTAGGATCCGAGTGAGCTTCTCTAAGCTTATGCTCATCCTAATATCATTTTACTAAAATCAAATCAAATGCTAAAAAGAGAAAAAAAAATGAAAAACGAGTACATGAAAAATGCAAAAAAACCAGTACGAAATGGGTTAGTACAAAACGAGTGCAAAAACAGAAAAAAAGTGCACAGAAATTTGTACAAAACAAAAATGAACATATACAAAATTAAAAACAAGTTAGTATGAAATAAAGGCTAGCCCAAAAATGAAAGCAATAAAAACAAACTCACATTTGCAGAAAATGAAAGAACACTCTTGTAGAGAAAGAAAACACTTTGCAGAAAAATAAACACGCTTGCGGAAACAACAAGGCTTTGGGGTGATTCACTAAAGTGGATGCGTCTAGATTTTACACCACAGAAATTCCGTACTGAATTCGTCCTTGCGTCTTACCATTTCCCCTCCCCCTTTCTATGTAAAAAAACGAACTATCTACCTATCTAAACTCTGATCCCTTTTAGCACCTCACTGACAACGATGCCAAAATGTTGGGGAAAAACATTAAAAAAATTATAACATATATCCAATGATTTAATTGTCAACCCCGAGAGAGCGTAAAATTGTGAGGTACATACAAAATATATGCAGAGACAGAGTATTACTAACTTAATCTACAACTGAAATTGAATTAAGCTTGCAAAAGAAGGAAATGGCATGAAAAGAAATCTAATCTAGAAAAGCAGGAAATTGCATGAAATAAACCTAATTGCAGAAAACATGAAATTGCATAAATTAAACTTGGTAAAGAAAGACCAAAATCATAGATGTGAGCTCGCGACAAATCTATATTAACAATTCATAAGAAAGAAATCATGAAAATATATATTAACAACTCATAAGAAAGAAATCTAGATTAACATAAGAGAGAGTAGAATGATTTGCATTAAAGCATCATCTCCATTACACAACAATCAAAATCCACTCTATGACTAACTCTCAAAAAAGATCTAAATTATTCTCTACTTCCACACCACTAGAGAGATCTCTAACAAAATGAGGAGAGAGCCCTCCTATTTATACATGAATCCAAGATAAGCAATCCATAATTACAGATCCACTATTCTCTCAACTTATCCCTCAAAATCGTCAACAAATCCACTTTTCTCTCAACTCATCCCTTAAAATCCTCCATGATATCTTGGATAAGATATTCCATCTCCATGATCTTCTCCTTGAAATTATCCCACATATTGAAGATGAAATTCGAATTTGAGGCTAGGTGATGACTTTTGAGCTTGTTAAAGTCTTCAAAAATACTTTTAATCATCACCAAACTCATCCAACTTTAAGGTATAATGAAAATATATTAATTTTCTTAATATTTAACCACAAATTCACTCAAAATACTCAAAACTAAACTATTTGGAAAATGGTAATATAAACCCATATGTATTGTCAAAGTGGTGGATAATAATGGTTTTATGGAAGGATAAAATAGGAATAAGGTGACAAATGGTATATGAATGAATGAAATGTGGTATTTTTGCGAATCAACACTATACTGAATGAATGGTCGTTCGAATACCTTTACGAGGATGAACGAAACCACATTTTTCTTGACGACAAGGCTGGAAAAGAGCTTAAAGACAACCCATGATGAGATTTTTCATAAAATACAGTCCCAATGTCTGAGAAAGAATAAGCATATACAGAGGGAAACGTTCCTAGTTGGAAGGTTCTAGGGCAATCCTTTTCTTATCATAGTCTAGGAATTTCAAAAAAGGAAATAAATGAGGCCACATAGATGCCCTTTCAAATACTTTAATGAGTGTGAAAGGAAGCAAGCATGCTCAACAATATTTTTATTCGTTTAGGAGTCAGAAAAGAGTTTAACAGAACTCCGTAGTGGTCAATCAAGCAAGGGGGAAGTGTTCGATATATGGAAAGAGGTAATGTTGTGAACATAGTTGAAAGGAATAAATGCAGAATCACGAACAGGGGCCCTCTTATGGGATGAGAGATGGTAGTAAAACATGGCCAACTGTGGAGTATGGATGGAACGGATGGCTCGTGAACATGCCAATACATACAATGGGTGATTCACGTGATGACACAAAAATATAAGTGAATCCTGGTAAATGGAACGAAGAGTCCATGGGATATTACGAGACATGGGTATTGTCAAAAGATAGGGGACAAAAAACCGAACCTAGTGGTGTGAACAAAGTATCAAACAGACACCGGATGACTCTGTGGTGTACAGAAGAAAAAATAGACCAAATGGAGGCCTATGGGTACGGAGCTATCTCAACGTATAAGGTGTGATTTTCATGATGGCACACAAATCAAGGTGACTCCAAGAAATAGCTAGAAGAAAGTAGGGAGGGATTCAATCTAGTACAGGTCATATGTTCACCTGGGAGATTTTTTGCATAGTGGTGGCAGCTTCCTATCCTCATAGAGGCGATCCATATGTGAGAATGGCCTATCGGGAAGATCGTGGAGACGCCTTGACCTCCAGTACAAGTCTAAGGACTTGATGATATTCTAGGATGGTGGTAGCTATACCATATGCACATCATACTATGTGCATGTGCAGACGTGGGACCGCACCTTCCAGTGGGCTACCAACGACGCAGACACAGGGTACTTGGGTTAGATCCACCTTCTCACGTGCAAAGGATACGACAGATGTTACAATGGATTGACTACGGCTAGACATGGAGAAACTACTAGAGGGGGTCACTGAATCATGGTAAAAATGATGTAAAACAAAAAAGAAAAACTATGATACAAGTGTACTGCATCGTGAGCGAGTTTAGTCATCGAACCTCCGACGGAGGAAATTGGCCTTGCTCTAGAGAATCTGCAGTTGGCACAAAGTATGTGGGGGACGAATATTCAGAATAACTAGAACCTTCAAAGGATCAACCGCAATCCCTTTGTGAGATTTGATGAATCTGATTAAACCCCCATCTGGGACACAAAACACACACTTGAGGGGGTTCAAGCAGACGTTGTATTTGCGATACCACAAGAAGACTTGACATAATTCTTTTAGATGTTGTGCACGCTTCTGAGAGTGATGCGCGAGGTCATCTAGGTAGACCAATATGATGTGGATAAGGTCATGGAAGCAGAACTTCATGGCCTGCTAGAAATTGGATCCAACATTTTTAAGGCCAAATGGCATAGTTCGATATGCAAACATGCCCCAGGGGGTTGTGAAAGCCGTCTTGTACTGGTCCTCTTTCCTGATTTTCCATATGGTTATAACTGGAAAAACCATCCATGAAATAAAATAATTCATGGCCAACACACACTTCAATGTCTTGGTCAATGAATGGAGTGGGGAAGTTGTCTTTGGGACATTCCAAGTTCAAGTCATGGAAGTCAGTACATACGTGAATGGTACCTTGTTTTTTGTTGACGAGAACATGATTAGAAACCCAAGTGGTATACGCTATGGGGTATATGAAACCTGCTTTACGCAGTTTCTTGATCTTAGCTTTGACAACAACATCATTTAAGGGGTGAATGGGTATTTCCTTTTGACGTACGGGTGCAACATCAGGACATGTGTCGATGTGATGATCGATGATATATGGATCTGTTGGGGCCTGGAAATTCACAGGCGACAACAGTAGGGATTCTCCCCAATCAACCTTCCCAATTATCCTGTTGATTGTTTGGTATAGGGAATCCATCCGGTTTTGCGGTCCGGCTATCATAGGTCAAACACAAACAAATGCTTTACCGGTTGCAGCCCGGTCCACCGGAATTTGTATTTTTTGACTAAAATATGAAATGCAAACATCTAACTAACTGTGCGGGGTGGTGAAGGATGCAAGGAGCATTCACAATGTGATGCGCAGGTTCTTACCTCTCGTCTTAGGCTCACCATTCATCTGAATCACACATGCTGAAAAGAGAAAAGATGACTACCTATCCATATGCCTACCCATCTATCTATTCTATCCTATCCCTGGGGAGCCAACTTGTAAATAACATATATGAGTAATGTGGATGCGCACGCATAATAAAAGGCAATTACAGATAGCTTACATTAACTTTTACACGCATGAACAACGAAAGATATTTCACAACCAGATAGCTAATTGTTTATGACAAGCATACATTACTCATGGTGGTTATTTCATAAAATAAATCAGAAATCATTTAAACAAGACATAGGTCATAAGTTAGAACGATCTCACGATTCATGGACACAATGCTGAAAAACAAAGTAGTTCACCTTTCAACTATCCATGGAAACACATTTGAAACCCCACCGATTTTGTTTCAATAGGCAAACTGTAAATCTTTATTGCAAAAGGAAATAGTTCTTCTTACAATACATCATCCAGTCTTACTGGGGAAAAAAGCCCCTATTCCTTCTACGCTTCCTACTTTATACCAAAGGTCAAAATGGTTGGGATGCCCAAAGTGACCTTTGGGATTCCCAACCTTTTGCTTTCCCAACGCTTCACATTTCTTCCCAAAAATCTTTTACAAATCATTAATTAATACAAATCTGACCGGTCCTCTATGAGGAGGGTCCTGCTTGGTTTTCTAGGAATTTTTTCCACGCTGCTGCTTCTTTAGCAAGGCCTTCAAATGCACATGGCTCTAGGAATTGAATATTGATTTCAAACTTTTCAACTTGGTTCCTGATGGCCTCGACCCTTGCTGGGATCAACCGGAGCTGGTCTTCTAGAATCTGTATACTAACAGCTGCGTGGCCCACCTTGTTCTTCAGTACTATGGCGTCAATGGATTGAATCTGCTGCGTCCTGGCCTCTGCATCTTGATGCCTTTTCTTCAATAAGTCCACCAAGGTCTCATGATCCGGGAACTCTTCAAACCTAAGCTTGGCCTCTGTCTGGCAGCGGTTGTATGCATTAAGGAACCTTTTAAAATATTCTGAGCATGCTACCTGTGTCCTCCGGACAACCTTCTTAAAGTCTTCAGCAGTGATGATGGAAAACTCTACTAGGCTGTGATATTTCCTGAGGGTTTGATGATCTTTGGCTGGTAGTTCTCCTGGAACCTCGGCATCATCTTCTGGTCTTGCCATTCTGGCGTTCAAGACCTCAAGTACATCTTGGGATCTGTCTATGAAAAAAGAGGAAGTTTCTATGATTTCCTCTAACTTGCTGTCCATCTGAAGAACTTTGCATCTTTCTTCTTCCAGAGCAGTCTGCAGCTGCATCATTTTAGCCTTTTGCGCTAGGATATATTCTTTAAATAGCTACAGATCGACTTGCTGTTCCTTTGCTGTCTCCAGTTCAGTAGTCAGAGAAGCTAGCTTCTCTTTCAGTTCTTTGGTGTATTCAGCGTTGGACTCATAGATGATACTTTGCTGTGCCTCTAGGTCTTCCACCTTTGCCCTCAATTGTTCCTTCTCATTCTTCAGATCTTTAACTTCCTGTAGCGCATTTTCTAGATCCTCTTGTGCTGTTCCCTTGGCTTGTATCTCCACCTGAAGGACCTGGATTTCTCCCTTTGTGGATTCCATTTCCCTTAGCACGTGTTCATACTTCCTCTTGAGTCTGCTACCTTCTCCTCTTTCTTGTATCAGTGTGTCTTTTAGCTGAGCAGTGGTCTTCTTAGCTGACTCTAATTCAACCATTACCTTTCTTATGTTATCAGTGGAGGCATCAATTAGTGCAGCCCCGGCTCTTATCATGAGCATAGGATATTTGTCCGTCCCTAGCATGACTGCTGTATCTGTGACCATCTTCCCTGATCGGTCTTTCGCCTCCACCTTCTTTTCTATCCTCCTCATTATTCTTTTAGTGGTCCTGTCATAATAGATAGTACTGAAATCAGGGACTTCTTCCCCCTTTTTCTGGACAAAATGCACTAGTTGGAGCATAGGGGTTGCAGGAGTGCTAGCAGCAGGTACTTGAATAATTTGTGCCTCGGGGTTTGCCTCCTCTTGGGTCTGCCTTGTTGATGTTTCAGCAATTGATTGTTGTGGCAGCTCTGTTTTTTCAGCCTCCTGTTCTTGGAGATCTTCACTTAGTTTCCTCTGTGCTTCTTCGGCTTCTTGTGCAGCTGCCTCTTCCGTTTCCCTGGCTGCTTCTTTAGCTAGTTTAGCTGCTTCCTGGGCAGCTTTCCTTTTCTCTTCCTCTCCCTTTTGCAGCCACTCTGCAGCCTCAATTTCCAGCCTTTGAGCTTCCTCCCTTATCCTTTTGGCTCCTTCTTCAACTCTGGCTTGTTCAGCTTTGGCCTGTTCTCCCCCTTTTCCACCTTTGGTAGGGTTCTTTGGTTTGAATCTTCTGCTGAGTGCTGTCATGTTTGGGGCTCTCTGAAAAACAGATTCATCCTGATCATAATGATGGGTATATTCAAAGAACACTTTATGCTTCTTGCAGTGCTCAGCCACTTTACCAAGAGTGTCATTGCGCCGGAAAGGCATCTCCCCAAAACGGAACTTCCCTAGTTCCTCTATGAATTCGGCAGCTTGTTTTACATTTGTGAATATGCAGCTACCTAACTTGAAAGGTAAAGGGGGATATGTAGCCTTCTTATGCTGGAACAGGAAATGACCAACTCCGTCAATGAACACTTGTCTGACCGCCTCTTTATGGATTATATAATCCGTTGCATACTTTGGCAGCAGATAAGGTGTCTTTGAGCCTCCATACATTCTAAGATACATACCATTTCCGGTTAAGAAATAATATCCATACTCCTCTATTACCTGCATAGCATCTTCCGACATGCAGTCACATTCCTTCTGGAAGATAAGCGTGTATAGTGGCATAATGAAATGCTCGCATACTTCTCTGTAATAACTGTGGTACTGATGAGCCCAAAATGGTTTGTAAGCTGCATATACAGGCGTTCTCTCCCTGCCCCAGTCACACTTGAGGCCGGGGAAAGGCTGGTTACATAGTATGCAGTCTATCTAAATTGAACTCATATAGAATTCAGATTTTTTACGTGCTTCTCCTCCTCCTAAGGCTGCAGCTACGCAAGAAGAGAGACTGCTTGATACGAGGCTAGCCCAGTTGAAGATCGTTCCTTGGGTCACCACATGGAACATAATGGGGACCCATTCAAATTTGAAGAATCTGCCACTGGCTCTACCAAAGATCCTGTTCAGCATCAGAGCTACAAATCTGTAAGGAGCTCTTAAGCTTACTGTATCATAATCCTCGGTCACTCTGTGATGATAGATCTTTCCTGGTAAGAGCATTCTCTTCAGGGTTTCCACTAAATCCATCCTGAGGTTATCCAACCAATTGTTTGACAGGAAGATTTGAGGTTCTGGCAGGTGGTAATCCAGCGCCACATATCCTGGGATAAATGCAGCATAGCCCTGACCTTCGACATTTCCTATAAGCATTGTGTTGTTGTTTGTGTGGGGCAGAATCCATCTCATAACATCAGAGCATGGGAACAACTCTGGTCTGGTAGCCACCTTCATGATGGCGGATTTCTCTATGTTGGCATAAATGGGCTCCTCTTTGAGACCCATGTCTGGGACTTCCCTGCAGGAAATCAATCTGTATATCTCATCCCATTTATACTTAGGCTCAACACCCGAGACACATTGGGTGTCCTCATATATATATTCTGTCTGTGTGACGACCTCTATTGCTGATTGTTCTTCGACCATAGGGGCCTTCTTTTTCCGCCTTTTGGACATTGTAAGTTCTTCCTGCCATGTGTAACATTATGTCATTAAGCAATTCGAATTTGCGAACATTGTGCAGCAGTTTATTCATTCTCAAGTGTATTATGACTGCAATGAAGTTAAGACATAAGCCCTTCAGGCTGAAGAATTGAACTAGCAGGCAATAATGTGCAATGTGCTAATATCCTATGTTAATGTGTAAGCAAGAAAAGAAACCAACACATGTATGCACAACCCAGCCATGTCCTGACTATCAGAACTACCAGTACGAAATAGACTCAGTCCACTACTGAAATATAATGAGCAATGTCCTTCTGCTGTATGATACCAAAACCTGATCAATCATAATTTGGCTGGTATTAAATCTACATTTTTTCACAGTATGCCAATTTGTTCCATGATAACAACTCATACAGCAAATGTATGTATTTCAAACACAAGGTGCAAATGTAACTATCCCACAAATCATTAGGGTAATCTATTGCATAACGAAAGAAAAAGGGAGGGGGAGAATATTAAAAATATGCTAGCCGCCTAGGTTTTCTTCATCAAACACTTCGACCAAAACGATGCCCGCAGAAGCTAATTACATCAATTCGACAACATACTGTAGGAATTAGCATCGATTTTCTACACATGGCGCCCTCCCCAGAACCACTATCCATGCTATCCGTAAAAAGCAAACCACCACCACAACACATCCCCCTTTGACCTCCTAGGTTTTCAGAGCAACAAGAAACGCTGGACTGCGCGGGACGGTGCGGGCAAGAGGCCGGGACTCGAAACCGGGAAAATGGAAAAACGACTAACGGTGGAACCATGTAAACCACAAGAAAACTGTGCAAACCACCTCTGAACCTCATTATCACAAGGGGAAAACAGGTGCAGGCGGCATAACGGCTGCCTGTACCGCCTTCATCCACCGCGCGTGGGTGAAATAATATGGCCGAGGTCAAGAAAAGATATTATGTGGGTTTTAAAGGAAAAACTCCCCTCCCCCCTAACTGCTATTAGTTTACCTAACCGGGAAATCTCAATATGAGTGCAAAACATAAGAAAAACGACTATGGCACCTAGCCGCGGGGGAAAAAACTCCGTGTGCAGGCAGAATGGGAAATGAGGGCACAACCCTAGTAATACCCCCACCAAAGCAAACATCACCTAATAAAAAAACCTTGAATAGCAATAGGTACGGTGATACCGAGCCTACCTGGCGGTGATGCGCAGCTGATTGAGGTGACAACGGTTGAACTTCCACTTGACACCTGGACGCAAGCACAGGCATGATAGTCCACGGAGCTCGAGGGATCGATAGCGTGGAGAGGACAACGACAGCTCAAGACAAAATAAAACAATACCATATTCCAAATCACCCCTCGTATATATAACAAGGCCGCACGTGCGAGGAGACATATCGGGCGGGGAACGACAGTGAATCGGGCGACTAGACCCCCAGACCTCCCGCAACGGCGACTAGTCCCTAGCGTCAATTCACCTGCAACGGCGAATAGAGCGCGTAAACAAAAGATCGGGCGCCGGCGGGAACCTATATGGGAGGCCAACAACTTAGACTCCTCCGCAACGGTGGACATTCGAATCGGCAGCCCGACATCTTGAAACCTTCCGTAACGGTGGTTCTTCAGAATGCGACACCATCCGCAACGGAGGAGGGAACGATAGTAAAGTGCTCTAATTCACTGCCATCGGAAAACCGAAACACACATCGGAGCAAAAAGAAAGTCAAAACCTGAAATGGTCCGCAACGTCGGAGGCTGGGATTGAAGATCCTCCCGCAACGGCAGTCGAGGGAAAACTCATCCCTTTCGATGCAGAGAAAAAGTTTACCCGCAACGGTGAAGAACTGGAAACCGCCCGCAACAGAAAAGGACACAATAGCAAAGCTCCGTAACGGCGAAAAAATCAAATGACTTAACTCCCGATTCAGGAAGGCTTCGATGGTATGCACAAAGCAACGATGAGCTTGATGATGGACGGGATCCTTCTCAGCATTAAAGGAGAAAAATAGATCGATTGACATCAATTTAAAGTGCTGTAAAGCATTCCAAAAACCCATAGAACAAAAGTCACCAGACTGAAACCAGGAAGAAAACCAACTGATTCAAAGTAAAGGAGGGTCCTAAATTTTTTTAGAATTTTGGGAAATTGTTGCAGGTGCAACAATTGGCGACTACCTGGTGAACCCCAGATCTCTGAATTAACTCTCTCTCCCAGCTTAAGACTGTCTGAATAAAATCAAAATCTTCTAGATGTGTGTATCCCTAAGTAGGCCAACTTATGCATTAAATTACTTAGAAGAAGCCCATCTCTTCAGGAAAAGGTAACATCAGCAATGTTTCAGGTCTGAATAACTCTTTTGAGGCCATATGGATGAGTTTTATTTTACCTGCCCTTTGGTAGCTACAGCTTAGACACCACAGGACCGTGACAGAAGGTAACAATATTATCCTTTTGTTCGTCATTCCCATGCCAATTTGCACTTTTGTGCCTTCTTGAACTTTAGTTCTTTTGATATGAGTCTTCCTGTAGGCCTTTCTTATTGAATTTTAATTCAGGATCCTCTATCCCATAGTGTCCTTTTGTGTGAATGATATATTTCATACTTCAATTCATGGACGGAGAGGATCTTGTGGCCATTTGGTATTTTATCCTTTGAGATTAATGCTTTTTCGAGTTTTGCTTTGATATGTCTTGTTTCTTTCAAGAGCTTTGACTCTTAATATCTTTTAGCCTTTTCTTGATTTATGGCTTGGGATCATTTATATATGATAAGCTATTCCAGTCTGCTTCCTTTCCGTGGGTCTTTTGCTGTAACTCCCTTGGGTATTTAAGATGTGAAATAGATGGAGGCTCGAAATAGTACTTCAGACCTTTCTCACTTCTGAGTTATTTACAGGGATTAAGTTAGACTTTGAATGCATTCCAGTTAGGAATACAGTTACTAGAAGACACTCTATACTTTAAAGCACAGTCTTTCACTCAATATTTTAGTTAATAAGCAACCTTGATGTTTCCATTACAACCAAAAGTTTGCCTCTTTATTCAAAATCAAAGGAAAACTAGCAAAGCTATAAAGAAAACAACAACAAAGCAAGTAATCGAAGGAAAGAAAACATCATAAGCAACAAAGCAATTTATTTATGCACAAAAGAAAACAAAACTTGCCCATTCCTGAAAAATTATAAAATTAAAAGAACCGAGGAATGAGATGGATTTAGACATGGATTGTCTAACCATGGTACAACTGTGCTGTTATTGAAATGGAACCCATATCTAAGATTCTGCAGTCATTTCTTTCATCCTGAGGGAGTTGAAGGAGTTCAGGCTGAGTGCCCATCATAGGACTGGCCCCTTTTGAGGTATGATGCTCTAGCTTAAGCTCAGTGAGATAGTTTCCCAGGATAGAATCAGTAGACCCATTTCCTTCTCCTAACTTAGTGACAGTATACTTCATATATGGTTCTCTCAGAATTTTTATATGACTTGGGGTACCCTTGAGAGGCAACCACAGATGAGACCAATCTGAAGCAAAATATCCTTTCATCCTGGCAGCCCAATCTTGGTTGAGAATGAGCCCATATCCCCTTGGTATATCAGCCACCATAATGTCAATAAATTGACATATTTTGTTGTTTGCAGCCAACGAATGAGAACATTCTTCATTTCACCCACCACCTTGACTCTCGTGCGGTCTAATTGCGTTACTTCACGGGGTGTGGACTCTAGCTGTCCGTTAATCCTTTTACAAATCTCAAGGGGCATCACATTTATTGCTGCTCCAGAGTCTACTAAGCAATTATGCACATTGTAATTCAGCATCTCTAGAGTCAAGAGAAAAGGAGGGGTATCAAGGTTTTCTTTCCAACCTGGTTCTTGGTCTTCTTTTCCTAGTTGGTTTTGAATAGGTATATCCTTTGTTAGCTCTTGAGTTTCATCAGATTTTTCCCCATTGACCCTTATCTTTTCCCCTACAGGATCGACAGTCTCAGTGGTTGGTTCTGTCCTCTGGTTGAGGGTATTGTTCTGATGCGCTTTTCCCTCGTCCAGTTTCTTAACATTCTCCTGCAAACTATTTACCTTAGAAATCATTGTATTGTCTTGGCTTGTGACAACCTTGTCCTTTTTAGTTATGGGTGTGCATTCAGATTTAGGAGTGTCATCTTCAATGTTAAACAGTGAAATACCATTCCATGAGAACATAGTATCATCCTCTGGTTTGCTTACGATCTGTTTCTCCTTTTCTTCCTCACCACTGTCCCTAATCAAATTAGGATCCAACAACTTGTTCATCACCAATGTCATTGAACGTAACCATTGAGGACACTTCTTCTCAGAATGAGGTTGTTGATGAAAAGTACAGAAACTATCCCCTCCTATTTCTGTTATGTTTATTGATGCCAAATTAGGAGGTGAGACTTGCCATTGGTTGTTATCTTCCTTTTTTGGATAGTGTGACTTATTGGTTTTCTGAATGTCCCTCTCCTTTTCCAGATCTACAATGCGGTTGGACATTTTCTGAAGCACTTTCATCACCTCATGATAATCGTGTGGTTGATCTTCTCTTGATTTAAACAGTAGTGATATTTTTCTTACGGTGGTCTTCTCTTCAAGTGAGTCAGGATAGTCTTCTACACTCTCACTTTCAGCCTCTACCCTCTCAGCCTCTTGATAAGTCTCTACCAGCGTAGGCTTGAATTTCATCTTGGCAAACATGGCCAGCTCAGGTCCTAAGGCTGAGGTATAATACTCAATCAAGACTTTATCTGAAGGTCTGCCCATAGTCGAATTTTTTTTTAAGTACAGTGAAAATATCTGAGTGAAACTGTGTACCTTTTCATTCCTCTCTTTTCTTAACAAACCAAGTCCTTTCATCAACGAGGCATGTGTCTTCTGAGTTGTGTATTTACTTCTGAAAATTCTTTCAAATGTGTCCCAGTTAGGAATGGAGTTTGCGGGTAGACCAAAATACCAAGACGCTGCTGCTCCTTTTAGAGTATGAGGGAATAATCTGTAGACTACATTTTCATACTCCCCAGCCCTTAACCCTTCTAATGCTAGGTAAAAAATTTGGAGGTGATCATCTACAACAATATTTCCCACAGGGTCAAACTTAGGCAAGAGCCTGTCAAAGGCTTGAGGTAGATTATGCAAAGGAGGAGTTAAGTTCAGAGGTGACCTAGCTCTCCATGAGGGCATAGGATTGGGTTGATTACCGGCCATAAGCAAAGGTAAACGAATGGGATGCTGGGAAAAATAGTCTCTCAAGGATAGCACCGGAAACTGCGAACACTTGGGTTAGGTTGAAAGCTTCTAACATCTGCTGGTAGGATAGTTTCGGGAAATTAAGTTCCACGGCTAGCCTTTTACTGGCGGCCCTCCTTCTAGCGCCAAAATTGTTGGGGCCTGGAAATTCGCAGGTGACAATAGTAGGGATTATCCCCAATCAACATTCCCAATCAGCCCGTTGATTGTTTGGTATAGGGAATCCGTCCGGTTTTGCGGTCCGGCTACCGTAGGTCAAACACAAACAAATGCTTTACCGGTTGCGGCCCGGTCCACCGGAATTTGTATTTTTTTACTAAAATATGAAATGCAAAAATCTAACTAACTGTGCGGGGTGGTGAAGGATGCAAGGAGCATTCACAATGTGATGCGCAGGTTCTTACCTTTTGTCTTAGGCTCACCATGCATCTGAATCACAAATGCTGAAAAGAGAAAAGATGACTACCTATCCATATGCCTACCCATCTATCTATTCTATCCTATCCCCGGGGAGCCAACTTGTAAATAACATATATGAGTAATGTGGATGCGCACGCATAATAAAAGGCAATTACAGATAGATGACATTAACTTTTACATGCATGAACAACGAAAGATATTTCACAACCAGATAGCTAATTGTTTATGACAAGCATACATTACTCATGGTGGTTATTTCATAAAATAAATCAGAAATCATATAAACAAGACATAGGTCATAAGTTAGAACGATCTTACGATTCATGGACACAATGCTGAAAAACAAAGTAGTTCATCTTTCAACTATCCATGGAAACACGTTTGAAACCCCACCGATCTTCTTTCAACAGGAAAACTGTAAATCTTTATTGCAAAAGGAAATAGTTCTTCTTACAATACATCATCCAGTCTTATTGGGGAAAAAGCCCCTATTCCTTCTACGCTTCCTACTTTATACAAAAGGTCAAAATGGTTGGGATGCCCAAAGTGACCTTTGGGATTCCCAACCTTTTGCTTTCCCAACGCTTCACATTTCTTTCCAAAAATATTTTACAAATCATTAATTAATACAAAGCTGACCGGTCCTCTATGAGGAGGGTCCCGCTTGGTTTTCTAGGAATTTTTTCCACGCTGCTGCTTCTTTATCAAGGCCTTCAAATGCGCATGGCTCTAGGAATTGAATATTGATTTCAAACTTGTCAAATTGGTTCCTGATGGCCTCGACCCTTGCTGGGCTCAACCGGAGCTGGTCTTTTAGAATCTGTATACTAACGGCTGCGTGGCCCACCTTGTTCTTCAGTACTATGGCGTCAAGGGATTGAATCTACTGCGTCCTGGCCTCTGCATCTTGATGGCTTTTCTGCAATAAGTCCACCAAGGCCTCATGATCCAGGAACTCTTCAAACCTAAGCTCGGCCTTTGTCTGGCAGCGGTTGTATGCATTAAGGAACCTTTTAAAATATTCTGAGTAGGCTACCTGTGTCCTCCGGACAGCCTTCTTAAAGTCTTCAGCAGTGCTGATGGCAAACTCTACTAGGCTGTGATCTTTCCTGAGGGTTTGATGATCTTTGGCTGGTAGTTCTCCTGGAACCTCGGCATCATCTTCTGGTCTTGCCATTCTGGCGTTCAAGACCTCAAGTACATCTTGGGATCTGTCTACGAAAAAGGAGGAAGTTTCTATGATTTCCTCTAACCTGCTGTCCATCTGAAGAACTTTGCATCTTTCTTCTTCCAGAGCAGTCTGCAGCTGCATCATTTTATCCTTTTGCGCTAGGATATATTCTTTAAATGGCTGCAGATCGACTTGCTGTTCCTTTTCTATCTCCAGTTCAGCAGTCAGAGAAGCTAGCTTCTCTTTCAGTTCTTTGGTGTATTCAGCGTTGGACTCATAGATGATACTCTACCGTGCCTCTTGGTCTTCCACCTTTTCCCTCAATTGTTCCTTCTCATTCTTCATATCTTTAAATTCCTGTATCGCATTTTCTAGAGCCTCTTGTGCTGTTCCCTTGTTTTGTATCTCCACCTGAAGGACCTGGATTTCTCCCTTTGTGGATTCCATTTCCCTTAGCACGTGTTCATACTTCCTCTTGAGTCTGCTACCTTCTCCTCTTTCTTGTCTTAGTGTGTCTTTTAGCTGAGTAGTGGTCTTCTTAGCTGACTCTAATTCAATCATTACCTTGCTTATGTTATCAGCGGAGGCATCAATTAGTGCAGCACCGACTCTTATCATGAGCATAGGATCTTTGTCTGTCCCTAGCATGACTGCTGTATCTGTGACCATCTTCCCTGATCGGTCTTTCGCCTCCACCTTCTTTTCCGTCCTCCTCATTATTCTTTTAGTGGTCCTGTCATAATATACAGTACTGAAATCAGGGACTTCTTCCCCCTTTTTCTGGATGAAAGGCACTAGTTGGAGCATAGGGGTTGCAGGAGTGCTAGAAGCAGGTAATTGAAAGATTTGTGCCTCGGAATTTGCCTCCTCTTGGGTCTGCCCTGTTCATGTTTCAGCAATTTATTGTTGTGGAAGCTCTGTTTTTTCAGCCTCCTGTTCTTGGATCTCTTCACTTAGTTTCCTTTGTGCTTCTTCAGCTATTGTCCAGCTGCCTCTTCCGTTTCCCTGGCTGCTTCTTTAGCTAGTTCAGCTGCTTCCTGGGTAGCTTTCCTTTTCTCTTCCTCTCCCTTTTGAAACCACTCCACAACCTCATTTTCCAGCCTCTGAGCTTCCTCCCTTATCCTTTTTGCTCCTTCTTCAACTCTGGCTTGTTTAGCTTTGGCCTGTTCTCCCCCTTTTCCACCTTTGGTAGGGTTCTTTGGTTTGAATCTTCTGCTGAGTTCTGTCATGTTTGGGGCTCTCTGAAAAACAGATTCATTCTTATCATAATGATGGGTATATTCAAAGAACACTTTATGCTTCTTGCAGTGCTCAGCCACTTTACCAAGAGTGTCATTGCGCCGGAAAGGCATCTCCCCAAAACGGAACTTCCCTGGTTCCTCTATGAATTCGGCAGCTTGTTTTACATTTGCGAATCTGCAGCTACCTAACTTGAAAGGTAAAGGGGGATATGCAGCCTTCTTATGCTGGAACAGGAAATGACCAACTCCGTCAATGAACACTTGTCTGACCGCCTCTTTATGGATTATATAATCCGTTGCATACTTTGGCAGCAGATAAGGTGTCTTTGAGCCTCCATACATTCTAAGATACATACCATTGTCGGTCAAGAAATAATCTCCATACTCCTCTATTACCTGCATAGCATCTTCCGACATGCAGTCACATTCCTTCCGGAAGATAAGCATGTATAGTGGCATAATGAAATGCTCGCATACTTCTCTGTAATAACTGTGGTACTGATGAGCCCACAATGGTTTGTAAGCTGCATATACAGGCGTTCTCTCCCTGTCCCAGTCGCACTTGAGGCCGGGGAAAGGCTGGTTACATAGTATGCAGTCTATCAAAAATGAACTCATATAGAATTCAGATTTTTTACGTGCTTCTCCTCCTCCTAAGGCTGCAGCTACGCAAGAAGAGAGACTGCTTGATACGAGGTTGGCCCAGTTGAAGATCGTTCCTTGGGTCGCCACATGGAACATAATGGGGACCCATTCAAATTTGAAGAATCTGCCACTGGCTCTACCAAAGATCCTGTTCAGCATCAGAGCTACAAATCTGTAAGGAGCTCTTAAGCTTGCTGTATCATAATCCTCGGTCACTCTGTGACGATAGAGCTTTCCTGGTAAGAGCATTCTCTTCAGGGT
>LPNX010884411.1:157430-171991 GCA_001517045.1 Pseudotsuga menziesii | reverse complement strand
TCCTTGCGAATCTAGGGAAATGTTAGATGAACCCGAATCGGGTAAGAACGATGGCAACCCTGCAAAATCAAAAGAAGGATTAGCTGGAGATGAAATTGACAAATCTACTGAATGTGATAAAGAATCAATGCATAAGCTGAACCATTTGTCTTAGGTTTGTTGCGACAAGGAAGGGCTGAACTATGAAAACTTATCGTTTTCACGTAGAGTTACTAGAAGCATGCATAATCTTCATTTAACTCCAGGATATAGGTCTAATCAACAGAGTTTCAAATCTACAGCTACTGAATCGACAGTCGTGAATATTGAGGATGATATTCCGATGTCTGTCCCTAACACTGTGGATATAGGGAATTCTGCTACTGCGCAGGGAAGTGATGTGAAATCAGGTGAGGTTGAAGGCAATCGACCAGAATTAAAAGTTAACACTGTTGATTTTGAACCATTGTACAATCAGCATTATGATAGTCCTCGTTCTCCTTGTGTACATAAAGAAGATGAAACTCTGCAACAGGTGTTAGGAAATGTATATCAAGATAAAATCACAGAATTTAAAGGGAAGCTTAAACAGTGTCTGTCCAGCACAGCCTTACTAGAGGAAGAAAATAAAACTTTCAGGAAAGAATTGTTAGAATGGATTGATAGATGGAAGAAGGCGAACATGAAGAAAAATCAATACAAGAAATCCAAAAAATCAATACTAAACACAAATCAGCTGCTGCTGGAGCGAATTGAAAAAAAAAATGTTAAAATTATTAGGCTGAAGGCTAAACTGGCCGAAGCTAGAAGAGTTGTCGCTCTTCGTAATAAGGCTTAATAGTTTTTCTTTTCTCTTATGTCACAGCATAACAGGTAAGGTTACTTCGATTTCGCATGCCTGTAAAATCAGAGATTTAACAGGCATGCATTTATAATTTTTTAAGTGTTTCTGTTAGCTGTGTTAAATTGATTTTAATACAATACGTTGATTGATTTTAATGCAGGAAGTTTTATCACCCCTTCTTCCAAGAATACAGGACATGGTCCATGCGATGGCATGGAAAAGTAGCTGATTTGTTACAAGCTGGAATATTGTGAATGGCCAAGAACTTTCTGAGATACTTCGACTCAGGCCAGTCGATTTTTATTTTTAGTAATAGGTGTAAATAGATGCCCTTTTGGTTAGTAGTTCCTATTATGTAGCACGCAACTTTTATTGCAAATAAACCAACTCTTAGTAGTATATAAGTTATGAGTTTTGATGAACTCGAGAGGATGGAGTGGTGAAGAGACTTATATGAAATATATTTTGTTGCTAGTAGTGCATCATACTTGAAGCTGAAGCTTTTATATGAACAATACTGGATATCTGCAAAATGATACTGTGACTGGTATTTCATTTTCGGATTATATATTTACCTATATTTCTGTTTGTTATATTATGTTTATATATAAACTCTGTGTGCTGTGACACATTGATGTTTAGATATTTTTCACACTTTATCATCTCAAGTTAGTTATTGAATAAAAATTTCATTATGGTTTTGTTTATTGGTGTGTTCACTATAAACATTAGTTTTAATGACATACTTTTCTGTTTATTTAAAATTTCATTTGTATGTTAACAGTGAATTTTAAATAAACATTATTTCAAATTCAAATGACTGTCTTGATATTTAATTATTAATCAATTTTGGAAGTTGAAGTAGACTATGTGTTTATAGGTTAAATTTCATTTCTATTATTACATAGCAGAGTAACTTTTATCATGGTTTAAATATGTTTGTTTAGATCATATTTCAGTTTTCTGTTATTGATTAATAATTAATATAGTTTCAAATTGCTCTCAGCTGAGATAGGATTAGATAGGATTAAATAAGTTAGTTAAATTAATTAGTTTAAAATTTCATTTTATTTTGATTCAGCACTGTTAAATCACTCTGCATATTATAAGTAAGTTTTCATATTTAGAAAACTTCCCAAAAATCGAAGTCTTTCCTTACGAAAGCAAACTTAGGACATCTTTAGGTATTTAGGTAGGATAGATATTAGAATAGGTTAAATTTTGCTGGTTTTAAGTTCTCCTTAAGAGACAAACTAGCTGGTAGCAGGACCATAACCTGCGAGGTTTTGTTAAACCAAACATACCGGACGCTGCTTTAAGCTGATTGTGTGGACAAAACTTCCTTATTGGCCCTGATTCATAAAATCAGGCCAACAGGTTCCCACTAAATCCATCCTGAGGTTATCCAACCAATCGTTTGATAGGAACATTTGAGGCTCTGGCAGGTGGTAAGACAGCGCCACATATCCTGGGCTAAATGCAGCATAGCCCTGACCTTCGACATTTCCTATAAGCATTGTGTTGTTGTTTGTGTGGGGCAGAATCCATCTCATAACATCAGAGCATGGGAACAGCTCTGGTCTGGTAGCCACCTTCATGATGGCGGATTTCTCTATGTTGGCATAAATGGGCTCCTCTTCAAGACCCATGTCTAGGACTTTCCTGCGGGAAATCAATCTGTATATCTCATCCCATTTATACTCAGGTTCAACACCCAAGACACATTGGGTGTCCTCATATATATATTCTGTCTGTGTGACGACCTCTATTACTGATTGTTCTTTGACCATAGGGGCCTTCTTTTTCTGCCTTTTGGACATTGTAAGTTCTTCCTGCCATGTGTAACATTATGTCATTAAGCAATTCAAATTTGCGAATATTGTGCAGCAGTTTATTCATTCTCAAGTGTATTATGACTGCAATGAAGTTAAGACATAAGCCCTTCAGGTTGAAGAATTCAACTAGCAGGCAATAATGTGCAATGTGCTAATATCCTATGTTAATGTGTAAGCAAGAAAAGAAACCAACACATGTATGCACAACCCAGCCATGTCCTGACTATCAGAACTACCAGTACGAAATAGACTCAGTCCACTATTGAAATATAATGAGCAATGTCCTTCTGCTGTATGATACCAAAACCTGATCAATCATAATTTGGCTGGTATTAAATCTACATTTTTTCACAGTATGCCAATTTGTTCCATGATAAAAAATCATACAGCAAATGTATGTATTTCAAACGCAAGGTGCAAATGTAACTATCCCACAAATCATTAGGGTAATCTATTGCATAACGAAAGAAAATGGGAGGGGGAGAATATTAAAAATATGCTAGCCGCCTAGGTTTTCTTCATCAAACACTTCGACCAAAATGATGCCCGCAGAAGCTAATTACATCAATTCGACAACATGCTGTAGGCATTAGCATCGATTTTCTGCACATGGTGCCCTCCCCAGAACCACTATCCATGCTATCCGTAAAAAGCAAACCACCACCACAGCACATCCCCCTTTGATCTCCTAGGTTTTCAGAGCAACAAGAAATGCTGGACTGCGTGGGCAAGAGGCTGGGACTCGAAACCGGGCAAATGGAAAAACGACTAATGGTGGAACCATGTAAACCACAAGAAAACTGTGCAAACCACCTCTGACCCTCATTATCACAAGGGGAAAATAGGTGCAGGCGGCATAACGGCCGCCTGCACCGCCTTCATCCACCGCGCGCGGGTGAAATAATACGGCTGAGGTCAAGAAAAGATATTATGCGGGTTTTAAAGGAAAAACGCCCCTCCCCCCTAACTACTATTAGTTAACCTAACCGGGAAATCTCAATACGGGTGCAAAACATAAGAAAAACGACTATGGCACCTAGCCGCAGGGGAAAAAACTCCATGCGCAGGCAAAATGCGAAATGAGGGCACAACCCTAGTAATACCCCCACCAAAGCAAACATGACCTAATAAAAAAACCTTGAATAGAAAGAGGTACGGCGATACCGAGCCTACCTAGCGGTGATGCGCAGCTGATTGAGGCGACAACGGTTGAACTTCCACTTGACACCTGGACGCAAGCACAGGCACGATAGTCCACGGAGCTCGAGGGATCGACAACATGGAGAGGACAACGACAGCTCAAGCCAAAATAAAACAATACCATATTCCAAATCACCCCTTGTATATATAACAAGGCTGCACGTACGAGGAGACATATCGGGCGGGGAACGACAGTGAATCGGGCGGCGAGACCCCTAGACCTCCCGCAACGGCGACTAGTCCCCAGCGTCAATTCACCCGCAACGATGAATAGAGCGCGTAAACAAAAGATCGGGCACCGGCGGGAACCTATATTGGAGGCCAACAACTTGGACTCTTCCACAACGGTGGACATTCGAATCGGCAGCCTGACATCTTGAAACCTTCCGTAACGGTGGTTCTTCAAAATGCGACACCGTCCGCAATGGAGGAGGGAACGATAGTAAAGTGCTCCGATTCACCACCGGCCGAAAACCGAAACACACATTGGAGCAAAAAGAAAGTGAAAACCTGAAACGATCCACAACGTCGGAGGCTGGGATCGAAGATCCGCCCACAACGGCGGTCGAGGGAAAACTCATCCCTTCCGATGCATAGCAAAAGTCTACCCGCAATGGTGAAGAACTGGAAACCGCCCACAACAGAAAAGGACACAACAGCAAACCTCCGTAACGGTGAAAAAATCAAATGACTTAACTCCCGATTCAGGAAATATTTGACGGTATGCACAAAGCAACGATGAGATTGATGATGGACGGGATCCTTCTCAGCATTAAAGGAGCAAAACAGATCGATTGACATCAATTCAAAGTGCTGTAAATAATTCCAAAAACCCATAGACCAAAAGTCACCAGACTGAAGCCAGGAAGAAAACCAACTGATTCAAAGTAAAGGAGGGTCCTAAATTTTTTTAGAATTTTGGGAAATTGTTGCAGGTGCAACAGGATCAAGCCCATGCATCGTGGTATAGGACCAAGCGAAAGATATCACATAATTCTTCAAAAAGTGATTTGTAGGAAGCAACGTTTTAGGGGAGAAAGATGCTCTGAGTGTAATATCTTCGACTACCTTGGGATTGGTTGATATGTCGACCTTAATGGTTGGTGAAATGTGAGCCATATTCCCTTCTTCAAAAGCATTAGGTGCTGGAATAGGGTTCTTGAACAAGTCGACTTTTCCATGGATGAAGTATTTGGATTTGATCGAGTACTGATCCGATGATGAAATAGCTTCATCGGGAATAAAGAATGAGAGATGGTGCATATCATCCCAAGGGTATTCAAGAGTTTAAAGAGCCTCAAGGATCTCCTCATCATTGTTAAAACAATGTGTAGATATATCTGAGGGATCCTCTAGGACCGAGGAGACCGAAGGACTATTGGAATTGGAGATCATGTATATGGTGTTGGTTGTGTCCGAGGAAGAATATAGAGGGTGGATCTCCTGAAGTATAGTTGTTGGAATGGGTTTGGGGTAAGTTACACATCATCATGGATGCTATGCCAACTCGGAAGACACCACGCAGGATGAAGATAGAGTGCAAGGAAGAAGATATAATACTTTTGAATATTTTGTGTCACTTTTTGGTACTTTTGGACCATATTTTGCAGATATTGGTCATTAGTTGATAATTCAGTTAGGAGTTAGTTACAAGTGGACCATGAATGTAAAGGAGCAAGCCTATAAATAGAAGAATAATTTCAAATGTAAAGAGAACTGAAAATCAAGTATCAAGTGATGGGTAAGAATTGAGAGTTCAAGGCTCAATTGAAATATTGTCTATTTTGAATCTATGGTTGATTACACATAAACTAATATAATGAGAGAGATGTTGATCTGAACTGTCATGTTATTATCTTTTTGTCTCTTTATGTCTTTTTATTCCTACAATCCTATGATAAAATTATGTAACATGGATCTATGATGCGATGTTGAATGCTTATGAATGCCGTTATCTTCTTAGATATGCTTGTGTGACAGTGCGGTTATTTTTGTTATATGATACTTTTGCTATAAATAAATGATCCAATTTGTTGAAGAGTGATGATGAATGGTTCTATGAATGGTCATATATAATGAATAATTTGATGAATTTTCGATGCCCATAGCCCTCTTCTTTTCTGCGGAAAGTTGGTTCCCTCAGCCCTCCCTTGAACATCTCAAGTAAGACCTCATTCGCTCTGTGGGTGTTGCTAGACAGGGTAAAACCTGTATGGGCCAATGCTCAAGGAGATAGTGGTGAGTTGAGTGTGGATAGAGTGGGAACACATATCGAATGGGTTTTGCTGGTTGGGATTGTGGTAACAAATGGTTCCGTTGTCGGGATCTTGTTGCAACTAAGACGGGGGTCTGTGGTCTCCGACACAACCAGAAATTCAAAATTGGATGTGGCATCTAACGTGACCAGAAATTCAATATTGGTTTGATCAGAAGTTGTGAGAATTTTCTGAAGTAGAAAATCAGAACCTTGGATTGATAACAGACAAGTGGTTAGAAAACTACATACACGACAATCCTCATGAGTATTTTTTCTATGAGTTTCCCATCATATTGTACGAGTGGCTGGTGCAATTCACTTACAAGAAGAAAAAATTCAAAGGAGGAGAATCAACATCCTGGACCCCTGAGTTGATCTAGGAACTACAAGAAACTGACAACCGAGCATCGCGAGCTATTGAGGTATGGCTATAAATTATCTTAGAGGGATATATCACTGAGTTTGTAGTCGACACTAGCAAGTACTACAATGAAGTAGAAAGGGAATTTTTTCAATGGACCCAGAGGTAGGTTCTTATTGTCTCTACAATTGTCAATTAAAATGCTTGTCTGTGAAAAGGGTATACTGAAGATGCACCTAGAGTAGTAGAACTATGGTGTGCAGAGGTGGAGGATAACGTGACTAAAGGGGGGAGACAAATGGGAAGATAAGAGGTATATGGGTGCAAGTTTCCATGAGACTATGAGGGAAGCTGAGGAAGAAAGTAGTTTTACGAGGGGTGGAGAAAGGTTTTGATAAGAGAAGAGGCAGAGGATAGGGGAAGGACCCACTGCGATCGAAACAAAAGACCGCGAAGGAAGACCACATGGGACGAAGCGACCCTACAGTGATGAAGAGGATGACCAGACCCAGACTACGCCTAGAACAATAGTAAGATCAAACCCTAACAACAACATACCCACACCTCCGTGCACTACTTCAAACTCAGGGAGAAACAAAAATTCCAAGTCAACTTTCCTGACGTGTCAACAAAATTTTAGTAGTAGGTCAACATCTATAGGAAGAAGGCCCAGGATGGTAGGAGCCGACACAAATTTACCTTTATTTCATGGAAGCAAGACTGAAGCTCTCAAATAGTATTGGTTTCTCTGCAAGGTAGTATGGATTGTTAGACAGGCCACAAATGATGATGTCAAGAAAGGCCAACTAGCGACTACTCTGCAGGGTTGTGTGCTAGATTGGTAGATGAAATTTATATAGGTTCCTACTGGGACCCATGCAAAAAAATTGGATGAAGTTCAGAGGGGACTGATCTAAGAATTATAGAAACCTAAATCTAAGGCGCAATACATTACTGAGTTAAAGGAGATTAAGCAATTTCCTAGTGAGACTATTTGGGATTTCGATCAAAGATTTAAGACATTGATGGTGAGAGTCAGCTTCGATATGAGTGACATTCATCATACAAAATGGTTTATCATAGCTTTGGTGCCTCATATCCAGAAACCCCTGATGCAACAAAATATCACGATACAGAGCGAGGCTTTGGAGATCACAATGAATTTAGAAGCTTCACCAGTTGGGGAGAATGCAGCTGGTATGAACCAAATTCAGGAACAGATGGAGAACTTGACACTGCAGTTGCAAGACATTAAGAAGGGGAAAGAGAATTGTGAAGATATTTAGTGCACTCATTGTCACGCATATGGACACACTAAATATACTTTCCCTCACTTCCGGAATTATTTGCTATCCGGGGTGCCGAACCTACTGAGTTGCGGTAGAGTACCATTGTGTCACATATGTCAAGTCTATGGACACTGACACAAAGAATGTAGCTACATGCAGAAGATAGTAACAAAGCCAACCAATCTATATTTTTCATTTTGTCAATTGATGGGGCATTAAGATTAAGACTATGATGCATACGATCTTCTTCAGGAAAGAACGTAAAATTCATACTTTGTGAAGGATGAAGATCATCGTGCAATACAGAAACCATAGCCACAACCTCATATGGTAAGCTCTCAACCACAACCATAGTATACACCACCGACATAGATGCAATTTATACCATCGCAGCCATAACCATAGTTTGCACCATAGCCGCGGTACAATCAAGTGGCGATGCCTCAGCCGCAACCACAGTATGTTCAAGCAGTGCACTATGTTAAGTAGTAGCATAATCCCTCGCCATAATATATGGCTCAGCCATAGTACTAGTAGCAAGGAGGATTTCGAGGGAGAGGAGGAGGATTTGGAAGAGGAGGAGGACGAGGTCGTGGATATGTCTAGTGTTACAATTGTGGGGTATTTGGGAATTACCAAAGGGAATTCCCACATTTGCAGTGCTCATGTACATACTGCATGGCAATTGACCATACTTTAAAAAATTTCCCACAACTAATCACAAGATGGAAGGCCAGGAACATTCCTCAGTTACAAAATCAGAACCAGTTACAGTCTCAGAATCATCTAAAAAACTAGAACTAGTTGTAGAACTAGGAACATAATCAATTTCCACTTCAGAATTAGACTGTGAACCAAATAATGAACCCACCATTGAACCAGAATCTACTGCCGAATCAGAATCCACCGATGAATTAGACTCAAGGACCGACAGTTGCGACGATCTCAATGGAGCCAAAAACAGAGGATGTTGATGTTTCCATCATCACTCGCGGAGGTGCGACAACTGGAGAGGATGGAAACTGACCATAGGTTTGATTGGCTAGGATGAAGAAATAAACATTTGAAATTGCGACTGAAAAAGAGACATTCTTTGAAAATCGAGATGTGATCAGAAGAAATATTGGTAAGTCCCCTATCTATGAAATTCCCTCTGCTTTTGATTCATCATTAGAAGCAAGACCATCGTGGAAACACTACTACATTTCAATCCAAAATCCGATGGCACGTGGATTTATCTTTTTAAACTTACCAAAAATCACAAGGATAATTTTTTTTTTGTAAATGTGGCCACAAGTGTCGCTTAAGTGACGACTATTCACATAAGTGTTGCTTAAGAGGCGGCTATTCTCATAAGTGTAACTTAAGCGACGACGAGATTCTCATAAGTGTCGCTTAAGCGACGGCGGGCATGAAGATGATTGTTTATTTTAAGAACATGCATATAAATACCTTTACCCCTACGCAACT
This sequence comes from Pseudotsuga menziesii, assembly GCA_001517045.1. NCBI lineage: Eukaryota > Viridiplantae > Streptophyta > Pinopsida > Pinales > Pinaceae > Pseudotsuga > Pseudotsuga menziesii. The sequence continues at coordinate 162,756 of LPNX010884411.1, read as the reverse complement.
TGCTACAATCCATTCTCATCCTCAACGTCAGCCTCAGCCTCAGCCTCATCCTCATCCTCATCCTTAATCACCCCATAATTTATTTGGTTTTGTATTTATTCGAGGACTTTTGATGGACTAATGACACAATTTCGTTTTGGATTGATGGATATTATTTTTTTGGATGTATGGTAGTTCTTTTGAGCATGTATTTTGTGGTTATGTATAGTGATGATTATGATGAGCACCATCATGTTTAATTTTAAAATGATTTATGCTTGCACGTTTCATAATCATCGTGCTTGTTATTTCATGTTTTTCAATTGTTATATTCCTTTCCCCTTTAATAATAGAAAATAAAGCATTATCCTACTCCTTTTTTATTGGTGATATAATATAATTTCATATAATTATCTTCATGGACACCTCCATGCATCCAAATTTGTGCAAACCTAGCAAGACAAGTCAATCTCTCAAGTACCTCAAGATGTACCTCAATCACTCATGAGTGGACATTGGTTTAGTTTTCACTCTCCTGGAAATATCCATAGCTAAATTGTTTTTAGGCATGTTACCCAAGACAACAATGCCATTAGTGTTATATATGTGGTTGCTTATGAAATTGTTATTGATATTGTGATTGTAAATCACTACAAAGGTTCTGATTGTAAATGATGTGCATTGTTTTAATTATGGTCTTTAATAGGAACTTGGTCATGACACCTACCAGACCAAATACATTAAGCATTAGTGTCAAAGTATATAAAAAAATATAATAACAAATAAATACCAACATGATGCATATTATTGCACATATGATACAAAAAGTTCACAACCTATGAGAGAATGGTTCAAACTTGGTTTTGTTTACTCCATTCATAATACAAACATGGTGAAAATAGTATGGGTAGGATTGGAGCAGGCTTCCCAATACATAACAATTGCAAGTATATTTTTTGCTATGGGAGTGGTAACTATAGCGCTCTACCCACCAAGCGCTCTCATCCCTTGGATCCAAATCGATGGTGGAAATCAATTACAGCATGAGTTTATCTTTTAAACGAAAAATAGAAAATCGATTTGGGATTTTTGTTGTGGAAAAGAGGCAAGTCGAGGGTTTCTCCTAGCATTCATGCAACCCTATTTCCATACCCCTCTGTATTCTTTGTCAATAATCTGTGGGCATATACCTGTAGCCATAGCCATCTGCGTTATCTTTGCATGCTTGGGTGGCCAATCCATCTGCTTTTTTCTTGTATATTGAGACAACAACGATGTATACCTTTCTACGGGTTCACCAAATTGATTGATGGAAGGAAGAAAATCCCCATTACTATTTTGGGTTCGGCCCTCATTTTTATCTATTGGGTTTGATAGGGTTGCATTAAAAAACGTTTATTTTGTTCAAGCATAGAAACGCCATGGACAAGGGGAAAAACTACACAACTGAACACAACGGTCAATAGGTAATTCTTCATCTCGTGAACAATAGGAGAGGGTCGAAGAGGATAGGGCCACAGGGGACAGAGCTCGCAGAGGAGAGGGTGGCAGAGGAGGGGCCAAGGAGGGTTCGTAGAGGAGGAGGGTTTGTAGAGGCATAGGATGGTTTGCAGAGGTCACGCTGAGGCCGATAGAAGGCCCCAAATTGGTGAGTAATGTATGTTTGCCTAAATAATTTTCATTTGGAATTAAAAAAAGCAATTTCTTTATGCAGAAAAAATATTTATTTAGCATGGATTTATACTGGTATGGAAAAGATTGAAAGACTGTGTTCATAACATAGTTTAAAATATTAAATTCTCTTCCCCTGAATTGGATTCTTGTGTTTCACCTTAACTCTTTAGTATTCCAAGGAGTGCGTGAAGTATTCAACCATAGCTTTCATCCTTCTTAGTCAAAAACATAGGAACAATTAAGAAACTATTCAAACTGTGTTTCTTGTTAGAATGCAGGAAACAAGGCAAATTCCACATGTGATTAGATATAATGACAAGTGGAGATGTAACTACAAGGTTAAAACTTTCAATGATAAAACATATCCAATTTTTTTCCACCTCTCTATCCCCCATTTTCTTCCTGAAAATGGTATAAATCCAAGCAATTTGGATGTGTTTCATACTATCTCCTTCTGGAATTTCTTCCTTGTCCTATTCTGATCTGATGACAACTCACAATATGGTGGCCTATCGTGGCATAAGTTGTGCACAATATATGAGAAACATGTGGCCTCAAAGCTTGATTTCTCTCTTTAACTGATCAATCTAACAAAATTCTCTTTGATATGGTATAATGTCCTCCTCTACTAAGATATGGTGATGTGGCAGTGACCTCTTACTTTTCAATACTAGTATCTTCCACTGGTGAATGAATAATGATTGTGTTATCAGTGAAACGATCTCCTACTGTTGATGAGATTTATTAAACATTTTCCACTACATTAAGAACAACTCCATGACTGCCAACACATGATCCAATGATAATCAAATCACATTCAAATGTCATGATGGAAGTTACAAGGTATATGTTGATCTTATCAAAATATATCGGCTCTATTGTAATTTGGATTTTCAACTTCAAACTCTCCTTCATGAATCTCATTGTTTGTTTCATTACATTGTTTGAACATTGCATTGAAGTTGTTCCATCTTGAATTGATGTACTATGGATAATGAATCCCAGACTTCAGTTGCCTTGGTTGCTATGGATCTTTGACATTTTATGCTTTCTTCCAAACCAGGATAAAAATACAATACTTCTATGTCTTTTTGAATAATTTTATTCATTTGATTAGATAAGCTAAGAGTTTGTTGCTCGTCATGTTTGTGAATGATGTATATTCTATCAGTTAGTTTATGTGATTTGCCTTTAGGTGTCTGTTGTTTACCACAACTCTCTGAAGTTTTACATACTTCCTTGTGTGCAATCTGTGAGGATGCTGATCTATAATTTTTCAAGATTTGATTTAAAAACTGGAGTGTCAAACCACTCACAGTTCTCAATCTGAATCTAGGAATTTTCTTGTGCAGTTTTATTAGAGTTCCAGAATCCACATAACAATTCATGAATCAGCCAGTGTCCAAATGAATTAAAAATACACTGACAGGTTCTTACCCACATTTCTCAGAGTCGTTGATAAGAATTTTGATGATGCAATCAGGATCCACATGAAAGTCACAAAATGATGCAACTATGGGCCTGCCAACTAGTCACCAGTATTCATGTAATATACCCATCCTTCTTCGGCAGTTCTGATGTACAATACTTGCTCAAAATACAAAAATAGCACTAAGAAACTATACCATTTATTATTATTTGGCATTTTTGAGGCATGCACAGAAAACCAATGTGACACCAAGATAGATACAATGTTATTAGAACACGATAGGTGCATGAAATAATAAGAACAGATGCTCTATATTTTCAGCATTTAAATGCAATATATTGTTATTAATTTATGATTAACAACATCAAGAAACAATGATAACAATAATTAGAGGGAAGAAAAGAAGATCCACATCCACACCAGACACAACATTTTTATTGAACTGGAGTAAAAGTTCTTGAGATACAAAATATTCCAGCATATATTAACACCAAAAACATGAAGATACAAATTACTTTGATCTTCCTATATATTGGTCAACAGGAGATACATAATGGTTGTCTGTTGCAGCAGTATTCTGCCTCTGCCTTCTTCCAAACTGTTTGTTTTTAAAACTTCGAAGTTGTTTTCCAATTGTCATTCTTTCGTTTTCGGGCAATTGGGTCGGCATGGTGCCAACGTTGTATTTTCAGTTATTCTCCCCAATCCTTTATGGATCAAACCTTGCCAATTTGAGATTTTTGGTCCCACAAAAAACTTAAGAATCTGAAGGACTTGATCTTTGTAAGCTCTGTCTCTTGGTTCTTGGCTCTCAACTCTAGCTCTTGGCTTTCAGCTTAGGCTCTGTTTTTGGCCCTTAGCTCCGGCTCTATCTCTTAGCTTTGTCTCTCAGCTCCGACTCCAATTATTGGCTCTTCTTATGACCACTAGAGGTTGTTACCATACAATAATTTTGCTTGCACACAATTGTGAAACCACCCCGATTAAATTTAGACCAAATTGCTTCACTCAGTTTGCGATGTCAAGTTCAATCTTCTACAACTTGATTGCAGGTTGCAGGATGGAAGATTTGGATTGAAAAATGTTACAGGGTAAGTGATCTCAGGATTACTTATTTGAAGCAGCAATGTGATAACAAGAATGGCTATGCAATCTAGATCATAGATATGCTCCTATACCTAGTCTAGTTGCAACAGTGTCGTGACTCAAGTTCCAGTGCCATGATTGGGCAGTTGTGTGTACTGCCAACTTCTGTCAACCATCTACAACTTTGTTTAATGCGTACACTAATAATGCATAGGAGGCTCATACCCTCCACCAGGTGGCATTTTCGAATTTCGGGAAAAATAAATTGTTAAGACCTTATTCCAGATTTGGTTAATAAATATTCTAATCATTCTCTATTAGTATTTAAATTCTGCATTGTTTCTTTCCATTTGACATTTTCCTTCTGAATCAACATGAACGAGGATGCTTCCCTTTGAATGAGTATAGCAGGGTGCCTCCCTTCAAGCAACTGCTTGCTGCTTCATCTCAGATCTGGAATTATTATAGGAAGGTTTGAAAAATGAGGACTCAGTATTGTCTTTGTCAATATTGTCTTTAAGGGTGGTTCTACATTGCCATGTGCTTCATCTCAGATGTGGAATTGTCATAGGAAGGTTTGAAAAACGAGGACTCAGGACTGTCTTTGTCAATATTGTCTTTTAGGGTAGTTCTACATTGCCATGTATGTAGAACATATTAATCAGGCAGGCACCAGAAAGAAGTAACCACAGCCATTGAAATGCAGAACATTTTTCAGAAAAGAAGATTAGGTTTATAATAATCAATAGAGTTCTAAGATTTCTTGTCTTGGGTCTGACTAGTTTAGAAAATTCAAATGATGNGGTTTTACATTTCTAGGCACCAAATTATCACTTTAGAGGTTGCCTTGGAAATTGGGAGCACTTTTGAACTATTATTTGTAGATGTACCCAGGTCAATATCTTTAAAATTGGAATAGTAGTACCTGTTATAAATTCCATGCTGACTTGGAAACATCTCTGGCAGTAGTATGTCCTTGTAGCTTTCAACTGCATTGTCGTCTTATTTGGGTGCTGGAAGGTAAACCTTAAGATAAACCCATCATAGGNTTATGTGCTTAAAATTGATTAACTGCATAAAAATCCTTTCTTAATATACAGTTCCTTATTGAGAATCACATGGGTAAAGGAGCTACTATAGCACAAAACAAAAAATGTC
>LPNX010884411.1:126122-155765 GCA_001517045.1 Pseudotsuga menziesii | reverse complement strand
TAAAGGTGATTACGAGGATTCTGTTTGTGGCATTGTGCTTCTAATAACCTCTCAGATGTAATGTGTATATGGATTCTTGGTAACATTATTATGTAAAATGTTACACAGGTGTAATCAGGCACAAGTTGTTTGTGGCAAGCTAGCTACACTGGGGAAGCTACCATAAATTTATAATTATCTTTTGTATTCACATACAGGGAATACTGAATCGTTTCTAATGTCTATGAATGTATGGAAAGATGATTTGTTCATGCTCTAAAACTAAGCTTATTTTGTGAACAGATTCATCTGACAGAGTCACAACAAGCATCTATGGTTGGTGAAGGAACACTGAATCCTGAGCAAAGAGAAAAGATGGCTAGATTGGATACGTGGCGAAAGGAATTGAAGGACCTCGAGGAGAAAATAATGGTGTTGAGGTCTTAAGAATTGGATTTGTCTACAATGTACATTATTTTTGATACTTGTTACCTGTTTGATTATTCCTATTGGGATAAGTTTATGGCATTCACTTGTTTGGATTTGGTTTTCATCACTCGAGTACAGCTAAAGTACGGAATAATTTGTTCTGTTACAATTTCTATTGGATTTAATAACTTAGGTACAACTAAATTATGTAATACTCTATTCCTTTACAAGTTTCTTGCTCAACCTATATGGAATTTGAGGACTCCATAATTACTCTTCTCTTAAGCATTCTTTGCTTTTGAGTCCTACATTAGGAAACGAAATGTGGTCAAAGTGCAACGTCATCTACTATTGATATTTTAACTTTTAAGGACAAGAAGGATGACATTGCTGTGCAAAATCTTGACTCTGAACCAACTGAGAGTGAGATGCTTGTCCAATATAAAACTAGGAAGCAACATGTGCCATTACAAAGACCAACCTTGACATAAATCGTAACATATGGAAATGGTATGCTTACCATAGGGTAATTAGGCACAATGAAATAATTAGGCAAGACAATTTATGAAGCTAAATCAGATAATCAGAAATAATTACATATAGGAGCACACATGATTGACACAAATATTTGGGAAAAAATATAGTACTGGAATTTCATTTAACTAAGAAGTTTGTGCAATAATGATACGAACATTATGAAGCTTTGCAACATAGCTATCCGTCTATCAACTGACTATGACTAACACCATGAACTGATGAAGTCCATTGCAATTTTAAATCTAGGTATAAACAATATAGTTTGAGGAAATACGAAGTGTTTCACATCTGGTCTATTTGTATGACGATTTGGTATGATCATTGAACTTCCACTTGAAACCATAATCTGAGTAGTCTATCCACCCCAATGTAGTATGCCACGCCATTAGATGCACTTGACTTCATGTTGCACTTGCACCTAAGTAATTTGCACAGCTGAACTTGTCACACTAATGGACTCTAAAGTTACCCCGGACTCTAAAGTTACCCCTACCATGTGCATTGTGTCCATGGCACAACTTGACTTGACACTCTAATGGACTCTAAATCTACCGCTATAATGTGCATGCCCATACTCAGACAAGTATTCTAGGTTCAACTTCCTCTAGTGTGACTGCTTTCATCATGGACTTTATTGATCTTTGTCTCTTTCCTGGTTCAGTGGTGCCAGAAAGTTTACTCAGAAAATGAGCACTATATAGGTGTATGGTAGAACATAATTGCATTATAAACAACGTATCTGCAATATTGGTGAAAATATGTGCCCAAGGTATCAAAAATTTGCGTAGAAACTGAGCACAATATATAGAAAATTGTATTATGAAAAAACTTTGGTGGAAATTTGTGCCCATATGCATGAATATTGGTTATAAAATGAGTACAGTTTCTATTCCCTAACCTACAGATAATATGCTTAGAAGATGAACACAAAATCTGTGCCATTGATGCTACATGAAGGTCTAAAAATTTGCTGCAAGATGTGCAAAAAATGGGTAAGATTGGAGATTTCTTGGTTTACATAGGCATGCGGGTGAGTGGACCTGGTTACAGCTTGTCATGTTTGCATAGATTGTCAAGTTTCACAAGTTTTGACTTAAGTCTGATGTAGCAAGCCAATGCTGGCTTGTTCTGGTTAGATTTGACCTAGTTTTGGATTCGGTTTGAGTTAAACTGGCAATTTTGGGTATAACAGAGCAGGGCTTGCTTTGGTTTACTCTTCTTCTTTGTCATTTTATTTGTTTAACCTGCAATTAACAGGTTCTTGAATTGTATGAATACCAGCCTCCAGGGCATTTAGGAGTAGATATTACTTCTGTAAGGATTTATCATGTGCTGTAGCATTTTATCTGAACGAGGCATATGCTACTAGGGGAAGATTTTGATTAGATACAAAGTTATAGCTTGCATGGCAGCATGTTAGATTCAAACACTTTAATTTGTGATCACTTGATGTGCGAAACCTTGCTGTTTGTTGTCAATCACTTTGTTTAGAATTTTTAAGAAAATGAGCTTCATTGGCTGTGTTCCCATTGTCTTAATTTGTGCTTTGCACCATTTGTAGAGCATCCTGCCATGCTAGGGAAACTTCCCCCTCTATAATGGGTTGGGTCTTTTCATATGATAAGGGTTTAAAAAGGAGACTATGCAGCCGCAATCTTTCTTGGTAGAAGGCACATGGAAGATGTAAAGGGCTTTTCATTATAGTTATTCATCTTTTCTTCGGGGTCATTGTAGATGAGCACCAACCACTGCATTTAGAATCTGGCATTTGTATTTTTTTTTTTAAACACTTACAGCCGTCGGTTAAGCGACGACCTGTAAGTGATTTAAATTTTTTTTATAGCCGTCGCTTAATCGACACTTCCGTTTAAATTCTCGTTGGATAACTGCTGCTTTGCATTTAACCCCGTTTTCATTCTCGTCGGATAACCGACGCTTTAGATGTCGGATAACCGATGCTTTGCATTTAACCCCATCGGTTAAGCGACGGATTGCAGGTGATTTTTTTAAAATTTAATATGAATTAGATGTCGTTTAACCGACGGATTGGAAAGATGTCGGATAACTGACGAACATCTACCGACGCTTAAAAAAAATCATAGTGTCGTACATGCGACAGGAAAGTGTCGAAAATACGACAATACGACCGTCGGATTTTTGGTCAAATTGTAGTAGTGAAACATGGTACCTTGCAGCACTTTTTTGAGAGTTTTTTTTATCACTGACACATGATCTTGATGCTCTAGCCAATATTGAAATTTTTTTGCACCGCTTGGGTAAGGAACAGAAGGATTCCATGGTGAAATCTTTACATAAGAAAAAGACAAGCAAGGAGATGCGCATGAATATTCATATTGGGGACTATGAATTTGATTCGGTCATTCTAGATCTGGGTTCAGATGTAAATATTGTAACAAAGCAAACATGGAAAAATATGGGGAGGCCGACATTGGGTTGGTCCCCTGTTCATTTACGCTTGGATAATAAGGCTAAGGTACAACCAATCGAATGGGTATCTAAACTGGTCATAGATGTTGAAGGTATGAAAACCCAAGCTGATTTCGATGTGATTGAAGTTGTTAATGGTGAAGGATATTATCCCGCATGGCTAGGGATTGGATGGGCCAATGATAGTATGGTGATGATTAACTTCAAGAAGCGAATGATGACATTTGAGAACCAAGACATTAGCATCATTGTGCGTATGGATCCCAACGAAGGATGATGATATATTGAATCAGTAAAGGATGAAGTTGTCAGGGGATGGGATCATGCTTACAACATCTCTAAATATTATATCCACCCAAATGCTGACAGAGAACTTAGTTGGTGCATCGCTAGTTCTGTGTCCTATGATTATGAATATTCTTTAGAAAAATGGCAAAACCGCATACATGAGGTGTCATTCAGGAAATGTGGTATGGTCACGCAGTCACTATGCCATGTTGCGACTCATATTGTTGAATTACCAGTTTATGAAGGGATATATGAACTTTCAGCATTCTTGATTGAGTTTGAAGAAAAGGTCTCAAAACCGCAATGATTATTGGTGATGGAGGAAGCACTGAAGGCTACTCCAGCCCACTGATGGGTGACTCATAAAAAGACAATTACTGGATGGGTGCAGTGTCGAAGGTTGATGAAAGTTCTCTTTGGAAACATAGAGGTGTATCACACTGGGAATTATGATGGGAAGAATGACCATAGTGTCCACTTGATGGAATTCCAGACATTATGGGCATCGCGACCAAAGGATGAATGGGTCCATGCCTTTATTCACACCTTGGATGAAATGCCAAGGTCATGGTACATATCAGCAGAGCTGTGTAGAGAAATAACCACTTGGGAGGAGCTAAAGCTTTGTTTTGCTCATACATTTAGTTTCATGAACACCAATCCTGAAGTCAACAATGCACTTCAGATCATCCAGGATGTGGTATTAAAAGTTTTTCCAGTTGCATATCCTGTGGATCCACATGCGCATTGCCACATGCGCATTGCCACATGCAGGAAATGATGGAATGCTATAATGTGTCTAGCGAACCTAAGGATGATGATGAGCTATATAATATCAATATTTTTGAGACCGAAGGGAGTAGGGATGTCACGACACAAGATTTACCGATCGATCCCATGAACTAGCCGCTGAAGATTAGAAAAGTTAACATTGGGATGGAAGAGAATCCAAAATTTTCAAGTGTTGGGGACTATTGGGATGAAGAGACCATGGAAAAGATCATAGATATTATACACAAGTTTAAATATCTATTTCCAGCAAAGTTCCTGGAAATTAAGGGAATACTGGGTGATCTAGGGGAAATGAAAATCCCACTAAATCCAGATGCAAAACCGGTAAGATAGAGGCCATATTGCCTAAATCCATGATACAAAGAAAAAGTCAAGGCTGAACTCAACTGGATGTTGGATGATGGAACCATTGAGCTCGTAGAAGAATCAGAATGGATCATTCCTATGGTGGCCCAAGACAAGAAGACTGGTGAAATTTGAATTTGTGTCGACCTTAGAAAACCGAATGATGCCTGTGTGCATGACCCATTTCTGACACCATTCACAGATGAAGTACGTGAAGGAGTAGGCGGTTAGGAAATGTAATCTTTTACGGATGGATTTTCTGGTTATCACCATATCAGAATCATACAGGAAAATCAACACAAAATGACATTTGTTACGGAATGGGGATGCTTCCAATAAACAGTGATGCCTTTAGGGATAAAGAATGCACCTACAATATTTTCTCAAGTTGTTGTTGCGACATTTAAATATTTTATTCATAAGTTCCTGCAGGTATACATAGATGATTGGACAATGTATGGTCTAATCAAGGATCATTTGGAAAACCTTCGACTGATGTTGGAAAGGTGTCGACAACATCAGATCGTGCTAAACTCCAAGAAGTGCATTTTTTGCGCACCATTTGGGATATTGTTGGGTCACATTGTGTGAAAGCAAGGATTTTTGGTTGATCCTGCAAATATACCACTCATTTTGAACTTTCCACCACTGACAAATGTGAAGATGCTTAGGGAGATGCTGGGGCACAATGGGTATTATCAAAAATTCATTAGAGGATATGCTGTGATACTGCCCCTATGGAGAAACTATTGAAGAAAGATGCTGTATTTGTATGGAGTCCATAATGTCAAGGTATATTTGACACGCTGAAGGCCAAGATGGCTTCTGCGCAAATAATTGTATTCCCAGATTGGAACAAGGAGTTCCATTTCCATGTTGATGCATCCTTTGTTGCGCTAGGAGTAGTGCTCACACAATTGGGTGAAGGAGATATGGATCACCCGATCACTTTCACTAGTCAGAAGTTGTCATTTGATGAGAAAAACCAGACGAAGACAAGGTGAGAAGGTCTAGCGATGGTTTATGAACTGCAAACATTTAGGCATTACCTTTTAGGTGGTCACTTCAAGATGTTTACTGACCATTATGCTTTGAAGTGTCTGGTCAATAATACTGTGTTGGGGGGGAAGATATGCCACTGGCTAGTTCTATTTCAGGAGTTTGATTTTGAAATAATTGTGAAGCTGGGTCGCTTGAATGCTGTCCCTAATAATTTGTCCAGAATTGAGGCAGGAGAGGAGCCTACCAATATTGAAGAAGGACTGCCTGATGCACAACTATTCAGAGTTGACATGGTAGATGACTATTATGATCCAATAATTCAAGTTTTGGAAGCATGAGTCGCTCCAGAAGAACTTTCAACAAGTCAAACAAAGCAGTTGGTGGTTAAAGCTTCTGATTTTCAATTGATTGCTGGACAATTGGATAAGATTGTACAAGATGAAATTTTACGGTGATGCGTCCTACCACATGAACAAGAGAATATTCTGGAGGAAGCACATGCAGGAGTTATTGGTGGACACTACACGGGTTGTGCTACTACAAGAAAGGTGCTTCACACTAGGCTCTGGTGGCCGACTTTACATAATGATGCGACATATTATTCAAGGAGATTCGATGTCGGTCAATGCATTGGAAAAACATCGTAGTGGGAAGAGATGCCGTTGGTACCCCAGGTAACTTTGCAACCTTTTGATAAGTGGGCTGTGGATTTTGTGGGTCCATCAACGTGTCAACAAGGATTGAAATAAGGCTTGGCATGATCACCATATAAAAAATAAATAGTTTCAATAAGGAGATTTGGTGTTTCTCTATGACAACAAGTTCCTGAAGCATCCAGGTAAGTTACAGATGCATTGACTCGGTCCATATCTTGTTAATTCAATTACTTCTGGGGGGGGGGCATTCAATTACAACAATTAGATGGAGCGATGTTGCCAAAACTAGTGAATGGTAGCCACCTGAATACCTACAGGACAGGGATAGAATTTTTTTAGAATAATCAACCCATAGTTACCCATATTTGATATTAATTAAATCATTTTTTGTCTTATTCCTAGAATCCTAGGTTCCCTCTCTATGCTAGTTGACTTCTACATGTTCCTAGAAGTCAATACTTGCTAAATTGGGTCATGGAGCTCTTTGGAATCATCCTAGAACCATATTTAGCATTTCTACTTTATTCTTGATTCCTTAAAGTGCATATCTTCTTTTTCTGAAAGCTGCCTTGCTTTACATCTGATTTAAGGCATAAAGGAAAAGCTAGTCTAGGGGAACTTGCCTTCTTTTTTGGCCACCTCATCCTCCTTCATTTTATCCATACAAAATCATGAATGAGTTGTATTTCCACCGATAATTATATTTCCCACTTGCTTTATCTAATTCATTAGGATGTTCATGGATTTGGAAATTCCTTTTTGCACCTATGGGGGATTTGACTTGTTTTAGTAAGCTTGATTTTTGACCAATTCGAATAGCAACCTAGTGATTTCAAATATCTCATGTAATTATATATTTTATCAGCCTATTACTTGATATGGTTGGCTAATGTACACTTATTGAATAGAGGATTAATTTATGCTCCAATTTAAGTCTCCTTTTGTGTGAATTTTGCATGTTTGATTAGCAATTTTGTGAGTGTAATTTATCTATATATTGGGTTCAATTTCCACATGGTATGAGAGAATTTTTGGATCAATTGATATCCTTTCAAATTTTTATTTCAGGTTCGACATCACTGTCTGGGAGCACATTCTTCTAACTGAAGGGCACAGGAGCTGAGATATGGACCAATATCAAAGGATAATCTTGACTCCATTCAATTTCTTCGAATGGAAAGATGAGATGCATATATTGTTGAGAGAGAAAGGTCTCTACAGGTTTACCATAGCTATTGAGGTAGAACCCAATGTAGTTGCAGAGAAAATCAAATGGCACAACAGGAGGGATGATGCCTATGGTCTTTTGTGTCTGAGTATTTCAAGAGGCCTCCTCTTCCATCTTGATTCATTGAAATATATTAATGAGGTGTGGGATAGTATTGAAGAGATTTTTGGAAAGAAAAATGAGATGAGAGGACATCAAATCGAGAATGAATTGATCTCCTTGAATCCCAGCAGCTTCGAATCATTGCAACTCTATTTTACCAAGTCTAAGGCCCTTTCTTTTGCAGTCAAAACAATGTGGGATTGAAAAGAAGGAGGAGCAACCGTTATCTAAAATCTTGGTCCTGACTATTCAGTGTTTGTTTCGAACTTCTATGCCACTAAATTGACATCTCGAACCTGGAAGTTGCCTAAACTTGTTGAGTTCATGGAATCCCTCACTCTGGAGCAAGATAAATTGGTGATGATGGGCACCATCAAACCTTCCAAAGACCAAGCTTTGGTTGTTGGAGATTTGAAGGTGGATTAAAAAAGAAATAATAAAGATAAAAAGCCACCTGAGCAAAAGAGAGACAAGGAAAAGCATCAAGAGGAGTCCTCAGGCTCCAAGAAGAACCCCCAAAAGAAGAATAACAAAGAAGAAATGAGCAAGTGTGCATACAGCAGTAATGGCTATCATCCTAAGAGCTCTTGCATGAAAAAGGAGATACACATGTTGACCCAAATCCTGGAGAATAAAAACATCTCCCTTCCTGATTACTCAAAGTAGAGGGAAGGAGGATCAAATTTAGAAGACAAGGAGAGAGTACATGCCTTGGTTGTTGGAACCTCAAGCTCACCTTGTTTCATCAATGATTCTGGAGCTTCCAGACATATGGTTTTGACAAAAGAGATCTTCTCTTCTCTTGACATGTCAAAAGGTCCACCAATAGTTTTGGGAGACAACTCTCTGATTGACAGTATGGGAAAGGGTAGGATTGATCTTGACCATGGTAAGTTCAATAATGTGTTGTATGTTCTAGGTCTTGCCTCTAATCTCTTGTTAGTGTATCAGATGAATCACACTGGCTCTCTAAATAAATTCATCTTCTCCCCCAATTAAGTTGAAATCACTGATATTTTGAATGGTAAAGTCATAGCAAAAGGTGTTGTTGATCACACTTCGAAGGTATACAAGTTTTCCCATTTTCTACCCTACTCAAACCCCTCTGCTCTTCTTACTCATGCTAATGAAGCAATCAAGCTTTGGCATGAAATATTTTTCCATCTTAACTACAAGTATATTTCTGATTTGAGTGAAAAAGACATGGTCATAGGGTTACCAAAGATCAAGTTTTCTAAGGGAGTCTGTCCAGGTTGTGTCCTAGGAAAACACCCAGAGCACAAGTATGAGAGAGCTAGTCATGAGAGAACCTCTTCACCTCTTGAGTTGATCCACAATGAAATTTCTGGTCCATTCCCTCATATGTCCATGAGTCAAGCCAAATATGCACTCACCTTCATAGATTACTTTTCCAGGCATTGTTGGGTTCACTTCCTAAAGCATAAGTCTGAAGTTTTTGACCTCTTCAAAGTCTTTAGAGCCTTGGTTGAAAACCAGTCTAGGAGGAAACTCAAGATCCTCAAATATGAAAATGGTGGTGAGTATGTCAAGTTTGATTTCATCCAGTATTGCAAGGATGCATGTATCCAGATGTAGCATTCTATCCCTTAGACACCACAAAAAAATGGTGTTGTTGAGAGGAAGAACATATCACTGAAGGAGATGGCAACTTGTATGATGGAGGCTAAAATATTTCCACCAAAGTTTTGGGCCAAAGATATAAATTGTGCATCCTATATCCTGAATAGGGTGCCACATAATAAAATTGATGGTATGACTCCTTTCGAAGCTTGGAGTGGGCACAAGCCAGATGTGACCCGTTTTAGGATTTTTGGCTCAAAGGCTTGGGATAGAATTACAACTGAAAAGAGGAAGGATTTGCAACCCCAAAGCCAAGAGTGTATATTTTTTTGGTATTCTGAATATTCAAAAGGGTACAAGATGATCAACTTGATCACAAACAAATATTTCATTGAAAGAAGTGTTCAGTTCGAAGAAGAGCCTTTAGCAGTAGTTGAAGTTGGAGAGTCCTCTTCACCACCACAACCATTGATTGTAAGTGAAGAGACTAATGAGTTTGATGTTTCTGATATGTCTGATAATGATGAGTTAATTTCATATTCTAACATCCCTACAAGACCAAAGTGGGAAGAAAGGACCATTCATGCAGCTGGGGAACTAGATGGAAATCCTAATGACACTAGGAGGACTAGATGTCAATTTGAGAGTGCCCTTTGTGTGAAATATCCTCTCTTTGATGAGAAGTGTTATTTGATGATATATTCTAATCAACAGACATATGAATATTCAGCACAGTATCCAATATGGCAAACAACCATGAAAGAAGAATTCAGCTCGCTCCAGAAGAACAACACATGGGAACTGGTTGATCTTTCCCCAGGAAGGAAGCTAGTCAAGTGTAAGTGGGTATTCAAAACTAAGTTTGAAGCTGATGGTTAACCTTTGAATTATAAGGAAATATTGGTAGCCAAGGGTTACTCTCAGGTACATGGTATTTACTACAATGAGATCTTTGCACCAGTGACAAAGATGGACTCCATAAGGATTTCCCTAGCCATTGCAGCTTCGAAGTAGTGGGAGGTACATCACATGGATGTAAAGTGTGCCTTTCTGAATGGATATCTGACTGAAGAGATTTACATGAAGCAACTATAAGGTTTTCTATCTAAGCCATCTTTAGTGTTCATGTTGAAGAAATCATTGTATGGGCTCAAGCAAGCCCCTAAGGCTTGGTATGCCAAGATTGATGGCTTTTTGCTGTCACTGAGTTTTATCTTTCCCATTTTCTTTAGCTAATTCATGAGTATCTTCATGGATTTGGAAAGTCCTTTTTGCACCTATGGGGGATTTAACTTGTTTTAGTAAGCCTTCTTTTTAAATAATTCGAATAGCAACCTAGTGTTTTCAAATATTTCATGTAATTATATATTTGAGCAGCATATTACTTGATATGGTTGGATAATTTACACTTATTCAACACAAGATTAATTTATGCTCTAATTTCAGTGTCCTTTTGTGTGAATTTTTCATTTTTGATTAGCAATTTTGTGAGTGTAATTGATCTATCTCTTGGGTTCAATTTCCACAAATCAGATAGTGCTTAAGGAACGGTGTAATGGAAAAATAAAAAATAAAAAAAGAGAGATAGATAGATAGCCAGAGGAAGGGTGCACCAGGAGGAAGTGGATGCGCAAGTAGGGGAGTCAGTAGTGTAGTTAGGAAGCTTTATCATGATAGTTGTAAGGTCGTGACATAGTAAAATCAGAAATAAATGAAGCACAATTAAGATAATTAACCAATGACCCTTGCTGAAGTGACACATATTGATGGTGAATCCAACCGTTGGGCTGATAGAATTGACGGTGGATTTGGGTAGTTAATGCAGGATTTAGTCATGATGATCGTGGCTGATTTGGTGATGATGAATAATGGATCGATGGGATGCTATACGAAGGTGATCGATGCAGGTCAAAAGCACCATTGTGATAAGTTGAGTTTCAATAGTGTTGAAGCAGAATTGAAGTCCAGTGTCATCCAAAAAATTGTGAGAGTTGTAGAGTGAAGATGAGAGTGTCTCACGACTGTGGGAAATTGTTGCGGGATGCAGAGTAACCCCGACATGGTAGAGATTTCTAGTGAAAGGGACTTGCTGATCAGACCAGTACAATTGTCGAAGAAGTTTCTAGCATGTAGGTTAGATCATCCTCCATCCCGTCGAAGAAGCGGCGGGGGTGTTGATGTATTTGTAACTTCGGAATGTATTCACTTGTATATATTATGTATTGTACCCTGATCTTCCTATCAGGAAGTATTTGTAATGTAATTGAGTCATGTCATTCCTCGATGTTTCTATCAGGAAAATCAATAACGTAAAAAATTCATGTAAAGTCATAGAGGGTAACCCTCATTGTTTAAGGGTTAAAGTCCCCGCAGTTTTGGGGCACTAGGGTTATTAGACTCTCCTAGAGAAGTCCGCCCTGGTAAGTTATTTTCAAATCAAGAATTAGTATAAATAGAGAGTGAGACTCTCTATTTATCATATAGTCACTCACACTTAGCTGTAGAGCATAAGTGAGAGAGAAGGAGCTGGGATAAGAGAGAGAACAACTGTCAGAGATCATCTTACTATCTTTGGGTTTTACTAATGCCATTGGTGCTTATTCTATCTCTGAGGAATTTGCGGGTTTTTCTCCTTTATGGTTTCCCCGAGGAAAATATTTGTGTATATTGTTTCTTGTGATTGATTGCTGTGCATTCTATTCTCTCAGATAAGATCCTAAGATAATACTGTCAAATTGATAAAAATCTAACATGGTATCAGAGCTAACCTGAGAAGAAGACACTGTGCAGCTGTGGAAGCTAGGGATTCTTACTTTTTGGGTCTCTCTCCACAATACATCAGCAAAATGAGGCTAGCTTGAACCTACATTGAAGGGCACATCTTTCTGTTGAAGTAGAATCTGATTCTGATCATTTTTAGTCTTTGACCTACCACTACATTGGGAAATTAGGGATTTTCACTAAAGAAGAATTTTTGAGTGAGCCCAGGCTAGGATTGCTCTCCTTCTCAAAATAGAAGTTTAGAGACAAGAATCAAGGTTTTTTTTTGGGTAGAACTCTAGGAAATCCAAACCCTAATCTTCCCTAGAACCAGAGAACCAACACTGTAGAAGATAAACTCCAGATCCAATTTTCAGCTTCTCAAATTGGTAATATCTAAATATTTTCAATTTCCATTTGAGGTTATTAGTTAATATGTCTCATCACACCATGCTTGGTGAAATGATTGAGGGATCTGATAACTTCCGAGCTTGGAAGTATAGGATCTCCCTGGTCTTGGAAGAAAATGAGTTGGACTCTTACATCAGTGAAGAGGTTCCAATTCCAGAGGGAGATGAGGCTAAGGACTTACACAAAAAGAATTTGGTCATGGCTTAGAGGATTATTGCTGATTCAATCAAGGATTACCTCATACCACATGTGTCCTCCCTAAAGACACCTAAGGCAATGTTTGATGCCCTGACCAAACTGTTTGAAGGAAAGAGCATAAATCAGAAGATGACTTTGAGGAACCAGTTGAAGAATGTGAAGATACAGAATGAGGAGACCATACATTCATATTTCACAAGGGTATCCCAGATCAAAGAACAAACTTGAAACAGTGGATGAAGAAGTGGAGAATGAAAAAATTCTGATGACTACCTTGAATGGTGTCCCTAGATCATGGGACTCCTTCATTCAAGGGATTTGTGCAAGAAAGAAGCTAGTCAAGTTTAGTAGGCTATGGGAAGAATGCTCACAAGAAGAAGCTCGAATAATATCCTGAGAAGAAAAGATTGGAAGTGAAGATCAATATCTCATAGTACAATCCAAGAAAAGCAGAACAAACTATCACAAAGGTAAGCACTCCCACTAGAAATATAACCTTAGAAGATCTAGCAGAAATTTACCTAAATTTAGATGCTATACATGTGATGAAAGAGGACACTTTGCTAGAGATTGTCCTAGAAACAAAAATGGATCTCACAAGAACAAGGGAAACAAGAGAAGAAATCATGCTCATGCTGTAGATGATGATGAAACTTCCACAAAGAGAATCAAACAAGAAAGTGATGATGCTTCAAGTGATGAAGAATATGTTCTGATTTTTGCTCTCACGGGAACTATCACACATGGAAGCAATGATTGGATTATAGACAGTGCAGCTTCCAAACATATGATAAGATTCAAAGAATCCTTTGTGAAACTATTTGAACATGAGTCACCTCACAAGGTGAAACTTGGGAATGACTACCAGTATCTAATAAAAGGTAGTGGTGAATCCTCCTATAAGATAGACTCTGGAAAGTCTATGAAGATGAAGGATGTATTGTTTGTCCCAGGACTAAAGAAGAACCTCCTCTCCATATCTTCATTGGATGTAAAAGGCATAAGGGTTGCATTTGTAGATGGACAAGTTCTTATGTGGCCAAAGGGAAATACTATTGATGATGCAGAAGTGATTGGGGAACAAGAAGGAGGTCTATACAAATTGAAGGGCCAACCAAAACAAGCATTGGTCCATAACTTAGTAGAGCCAAATGAACTTTGGCATTGAAGGATCTCACATGTGCACTATAGAGCACTACCACTTGCAAGCAAAGTTGTTGAAGGTCTTCCAAAAATGCAAACAAAACATGACGGTGTCTGCAAAGGATGTGCGAAAGGAAAGAACACAAAGAAGACATTTCCAAGTAGCGAAAGCAAGGCAAAAGGAATCTTGGAAATCATCTACTCTAATGTATGCAATCCGATGTCATCTAGTTATTTAAGAGGGTATGTATACTATGCTTCTTTCATTGATGATTTTTATAGGAAGACATGGATATACTTCTTGAAAAACAAAGATGAAGTATTCAGCAAGTTTAAGGAATTCAAAGCCTTGATCGAGAACCACACAGAAAAGAAGATAAATATTTTTCGATCAGACAATGGCAGAGAATTCACATCAAATGAATTCAAAGAGTTATGCAGAGATTTAGGGATTAAGAGGGAGTTAACCACTCCATATAATCCACGGTAGAAAGGGGTGGCAAAAAGGAAGAATAGAACAATCATAGAAGCTGCAAAGGAAATGCTTCATGATCAATATCTTCCCATGCATCTATGGGTAGAAGCTGCCAGAATAGAAGTATATGTACATAACCATACTCCAAATAGAGTACTTGAGAACAAGACACTTGAAGAAGTATTTTCTGGAAAGAAACCGGAGGTCATCCATCTCAGAATATTCGGCTATCCTGTGTACATACACATTCCAAAAGAAAAGAGGACAAAGTTAGATCCTTCTGGAAACAAGGGTATATTTGTGGGATATAGTGAAAGATCGAAAGCTTACAAAATATATTTCCCAGGATTTAAGAATATCGACATAAGCAGAGACGTAACATTCGACGAAGATTCAGCTTACAACAAATACAGAAAGAGACCAGTTGAAGAATCTAAAGAAACAGATGTACCCTGAATTCAAAATACAACTATGAACGATACAAATCAAGATGAAGATTGAGAAATAGAAGAACCCCAGGAACCTATAGATCCACCCCAAGGAAGAATCCTCATAAGAGGAAACCCACACGAGTACAAGAGGCTATCCAAGGTGCAAAAAGATATGGGGCTCCGAAATAAATACATAAAGAAAGGAAAAGAATTAGGTCCTTCTCTGATTATGTGGGCCTGCTATGTGACATCATTGATAAAGAACCTTCCAACTATGAAGAAGTGGTAGAGAAGAAATAATGGAAGAATTCCATGATCAAGGAGTACCAGTTGATCATGAAGAATGATGCCTGGGATGTTGTCCCTAGACTAGAGGGGAAGTCTGTCATGACTTGAAAGTGGATCTACAAGATAAAGCATGCTGCAGATGGCAGCATAGAGAAATATAAAGCAATATTTGTGGCTCATGGCTTCTCCCAGAAAGAAGGAATAGATTATGAAGAAAATTTTGCACCTATAGCCAGATACACTTCCATCAGATCAGTACTTTCTTTGGCTACAGTGATGGAATGGAAAATACACCATATGGATGTCAATACTGCTTTGTTGAATGGTGTAGTCGAAGAGGAAGTGTATGTGGAGAAGCCACTTGGTTTTGAGACACATGATAGGGAGAGTCATGTGTGTAAATTAAAGAAATCCTTGTATGGTTTGAAACAGGAAACATGGTAAAATAGAATTGACAGCTTCCTATTTAGTTTGGGCTTTACCAAGAGTAAAGCAGTTTCCAACCTTTACTACAAGGTTGAAGAAGGGAACCCAGTGATACTCGTACTTTATGTAGATGATCTGTTTGTAATAGGTGTGGATGGGTTGATTGTTGATACAAAGACGAAGCTTGCTGCCAAGTTCAAGATGAAGGACATGGGTATGATACACTACTTTCTAGGCATGGAGGTGTGGTAGAGTATAGATGGAATCTCCCTAGGATAAGGGAAGTATGCAGTAGAGATATTGAAGAGGTTCAGGATGATGGACTGCAAGTCCATGACCAAACCTATGGCATCACACCTGAAGCTATTAAGTGATGCTTCATCAGAGTCAGTTGATGCTACAATGTATCATCATATGATTGGGTCCTTGATGTACCTGATGAATACGAGACCGTATATTTGCTTTGCTATGAAAACATTGAGCCAGTTCTTGACAGATCCTATACATGTTCACTTGATTGTTGCAAAGCATATTCTGAGGTACTTGAAGGGTACAGTTGATTATGAGCTCAAGTATGAGGTGAATCAGAAGATTAACCTAGAAGTTTATGTTGATTCAGATTGGGCAGGCAGTGCCATTAATAGGAAGAGGACTTCAGGGTGCTTCTTTAGTATGGGATTAGGTGTGATCGCTTGGTTTAGTAGGAAGCAGTCTTGTGTGGCATTGAGTACAACCGAAGAAGAGTATGTCGTAGCTTGTTCGACTAGCTGTGAGGTAGTGTGGCTTAGAAAGATACTATCTAATTTATTTGATCTCCAATTGGATGCTACTTGTATATATTACGACAACCAGATTTGTGTGAAGTTGTCTGAGAATCTGGTGTTCCATGACAAGTGGAAGCATATCGAGATCAAATATCACTATATCAGGGATATGGTGCAGAGAGGAGCAGTGAATCTCCAATATGTTGCAACGGATGAGCATATAGATGATGTGTTGACCAAGCCATTAGCTAGAGTGAAGTTTGAGTAATTTAGGGAGAAGCTTGGTGTTCTCCAGATCGAGGTTCCCTCCAAAGGGAAGTGATGAGTCTGTGAGCCATTCTGATGTGACTGAGGGATGTGTTCCCACATGGTCAAATGTAAGTGTAGAGCCATTCTGATGTGACTAACGGATGTGTTCCCACATGATCAGATGTAAGTGCAGAGCCATTCTAATGTGACTAAGGGATGTGTTCCCACATGATTAGATGTAAGTGTAGAGCCTTTCTTACATGGTTGTTGGATGTGTTCCTCCCATGGTAAGATATAAGTGCTAAGCCTTTCTTACATGGTTGTTGGATGTGTTCCTCACATGGTAAGATATAAGTGCTGAGCCTTTCTGACATGGTTGTTGGATGTGTTCCTCCCATGGTTAGATGTGAGTGCTGAGCCTTTATAACATGGTTTTTGGATGTGTTCCTCCCACGGTCAGATGTAAGTGCAAAGCCCTTCTTACATGGTTGTTGGATGTGTTCCTTCCATGGTAAGATATGAGTGCTGAGCCTTTATTAAATGTTTGTTGGATGTGTTCCTCCCATGGTAATATATAAGTGCTGAATCCTTTCTGACATGGTTGTTTGATGTGTTCCTCCCATGGTTAGATGTGAGTGTTGGGACTTTCTGACATGATTTTTGGATGTGTTCCTCCCATGGTCAGATGTGAGTGCTGGGCATGCCTTTCTAACATGGTTATTGGATGTGTTCCTCCCATGGTCATATGTAAGTGTTGGGCAGGCCTTTCTGACATGGTTGCTGTATGTGTTCCTCCCATGGTTAGATATAAGTGCTGAAGAAGATGAATACCTACATGGAGGCTAGGCCTACAACCAACATGAAAAAGGGTTGGATCTGTAGAACTTCCTATGATGATAAGAATTGAGGATAGCACCAGTTGATTGAGATGGAAGAAGCAGTGATGTTGATGATGATCTAGTGATGATCCAGTTTTGATGATGATCCAGTGTTGATGATGATCCAGACATGATCCAGAGAAGAAGAATTGTGATGATGAATTGTGTCGAGAGAATACCTTCCTAGTTAAGAGGGAGTGTTGATGTATTTGTAACTTCAGAATGTATTCACTTGTATATCTTATGTATTATACCCTGATGTTCCTATCGGGAAGTATCTGTAATGTAATTGAGTCATGCCATACCCCAATGTTCCTATCGGGAGAATCAATAATGTAAGCAAGTCATGTAAAGTCATAGAGGGTAACCCTCCTTATTGTTCAAGGGTTAAATTCCCCATAGTTTCAGGGCACTAGGGTTATTAGAATCTAATAGAGAATCCAACCCTGGTAAGTTATTGTCAAGTCAGGAATTAGTATAAATAGAGAGTGACCCTCTCTATTTATCATATAGTCACTCACACTTAGTTGTAGCGCATAAGTGAGAGAGAAGGAGCTGCGATAAGAGAGAGAACAACTATCCAAGATCATCTTATCGTATTTGGGTTTTACTACTTCCATTGGTGCTTATTCTATCTCTGAGGAAGCTGTAGGGTGTTATCACTCCAGGAAACTCCTCTAGGTTGTATCTCAAGGATGCCTGGTAACTTACAATATTTTTAGGGTCTTCTGATATGGATCAAGTTAGGTGACCTATATAAGCTTCCACTCTCAAGACATGCATAAAACTCACTCAATTACAAGGGTTTAGTTACAACTGTTCAGTAGTTGACAATAAGGTGTAGGGATGGAGAACTCATCAGGTTGGTAGATTTGCATACAAAACAAATGCATATAAATGGCTAAATCCTAACAAGGAAGGTACTTATGAATCAAATCACATTAAATCACCAATAGGATGACAACTATTAGTTATTAATCAACTTGAAAGTAACCTAAATTACACATTCATGCATAAGTACAGTAAAGACAGAGATGATGGCTAAACAAATCATAACAAAAGAGCTTATATTCATGAATGAGAAAAATGAGAAGCTAACAATAGTATAGGCTTATAAATCCCTGAAGTCGAACCTTTTTTATAAAAATAGTCTTAGGATTTATAGCCTTTTACAAAATATATAGATCCTAAAACTTGGATCTATTTTTTTACAAAATTAAACAAAGTAACAGTTTTTGCAAATTAGGGTTTGAAACCCTACCTAACTACTTGTCTAACTACAATGAAGATTTAGTTCACTAACTGAATATTAAATAATTGAAGCAATGCTGGTGATCACTGCTACTGGTCCTTTGCCAGTTAACCCATTGATTTCTCCTTAACAGCAAGGGTTGGTGACTTTTGGCGCTGTTATGTCATAGCGGATCTGGCACACAGACCCTTTTCTGATGCTTGCCTTAGCACTTTTTATCTTTATATTATGTCCATGAACCATCTGCCATTTCCCAAAACTGGTTCTATCTGCCAAAAAATTGCTTTTAAGCCTCTGTCCACTTTCATGGTTAAGCGGCTAGTCTATCAGACCCGTTAGCTGCCGAAAGTGGCGCTTTCAGTGGCTAATGGACTATTCCATCATCCACCTAAGCCATTGAAAAGCCTTGTTTTACCAACATTATTAGGTTTTCATCAAAAATGTCTTTTTAGAACTGTTGGCTCAGCTTTCCTCTTCTACAGGCTTCATGCTAGGGGTGATAATAGCACCTTCGCTGGCTTCAGGAGGCTGTAGACTGATGGCTTCTTCAACTAGGGTTGATAAGGTGAGGTGGCTGCTAGGGTTTGCTTTGGATTGCTTTAGCTATAGCCTTTGGAGCCTCACCATCCTGTATAACTTGGTATTTTCCCTTAGGTATCTTTTGTTCAGCATTTTCAAGAAGATGTATCTTTCTCTCTACTCCAGGTAGGACTTGTGCAATAACTTGTTTCTCCTAGTCAATGTCTCATTATTTCTCTTTAGTTCTCTTTCCAAGACCTCCATTTCATAAACTTGCCTCAGTAGAAAATTGATCTTTTCACTTCTAGCAGGAGGAATCCCTTTCTGCTAGTTCCTCCTGCTCCTGTGGTGTGGGGGATGGAAATGCTTCATACACTGGTATAATTTGCAGAGCTAGGGATGCATCATGTTCTTGTTCTTCCTAAAAATCTAAATAGGGTAGATTTAAGACATTTTCCTGGTGTACTTTTGCCTTCTGACCTTTCTCACTGAAGTCCAAATTCCTTTTTGCCTTTTTGGTCTTGGAAGAGGAGGGAGGTTGTTTTGTTGTTGCTACTGGGGAAATGGCCCTCCTCCTTCTTCTTCCAATCCTTGGGGTGCTATATTTTTTGGAAGGAGACTTCCCTTTCTCCTCTAGCTAAAGGCCTGTCTCAAAGCCATTCCAGAACATAAAATAAGGCCAAGCCATGTTTCTTCTCTTCAACAACTCCTGGACCAATAGCTGGATAAGACCATGGTGGGACAGCCTACCAGCAATCTTGGATGGCTGGGATTTCACTTGATGTGCCATCTTCCCTAGAATTATGTGTAAATAAAAGGGTAGATTAAGGGTTTTTACCTATGAAGTGATTCATGAGATTGAAATGGTAGATCATTGCTCTATTATATCTCCCTTCACAGGTTAAATATACCACAATGGCCTTCAACAGCTGCTGCCACTTCTCTTCTAGCCATGATGATGGCACACTCTTCTTCCATATTATTCCTCTATGCTCAGGCTTAAGGTATGACCTGAATTCCACCTATTTTGGTATGGTGGTATTGAACCATTTCTCTCCTATGGAAGAGAGTTCTCTCACCTCAACGATTAGTGCTTCATCTATAAGAAATTCCTCCTTTCCTATGGCTACTTTTGAACCATCGAATGATAGGGCAAAAGCTTCAGCCACCTGCTGATGGAAGCCTTGTATTTTTTCACAGAACTTGTAGGGGCCCACATCCTGGAAAAGTCTACAGACCTCTGGATGAGCCTCTAAATAATTGATATCACCTAGCTCCTGCCTGAGAGCTGGTCCACTCTTCTTCATCTTGATGGGTGTATCTCCTGGGTACCTGCAAAATAGTTTTTAGACTTTGTATATAGTGTGATTTAGCAGGATGATATTTCAGAGATAGTTTTTCTGGTGATAAAATGTTGATTTCGAAAATGAAATATGATGGAGTCTCAAGGCACTGATTATGAGGGTTTTCTGTCATTTATGGAGGCTGAGGTCACAAAAATGATGATAGTAGCTCGATCCTCTAGATTATTTTCCCACATAACTGTAAACTACTTCAGCTAGAGCATTTGATGGCTATTTGATGATCCTTTGGACAGGTGGAGGAAAACTGAGGGTTTGCTGTCAGATCAGTCTTTTTCCATTTGCATAACGACCCTTTTTACTCATTCCCCACGCAGTCATACCGCTCCAGATATTTTTGGTGGGTAATCATGCTTTGAAATGATCATATATCTTGCTGATGGGGTCAGATGTGACAGTTCCTAACCATTTTCGTATTTTCCCCTTTCGGCGGTTAAGATCCTCCGTGATTTTGTCAGCTAGCCACCGAAAAGCTAGTTTTTGGAGGCTAACGAAATGTTGTATTTCTTGCTTAAGCCGCTGGAACCTTTACCCCGTCACCTTGGTGAATTTCTGCTTTCAGTAGATAACGACCTCATCAGAAAACCTTTTTTAACTGCCGAAAACCTGTTCTTTCGGTGGTTAATAAAATGCCCTATTTTTTGCCTAAACTGTCGAAAGGGTTTTTCACCCGATGTTTATCTTCCAGATTTCGGTGGTTAACATATGTGTTGCACCCTTCTCTAATCTACCGAAAGCGACCTTTTTTTGGTGCCTAATGAGATGTTCTGAGCCTCTCCTAAGCCACCGAATGTACTTTTCCCAATGTTGCTCGCCACTCGCTTTCGGTGGTTAAAACCTTTTTGTTTATCTCTCTAATCTGCTGAAAGTGCCCCTTTTCGGTGGCTAATGAGTTTTCTGTAGTCTCGCCTAAGCCACCAAAAGTGTTACTTTGACTCTGCTTGCTCAGACTACTTTTGGTGGTTCACCTTTGTCCCACGTTCAACTGTTTAGCCACCGAAACATATCTTTTCAGTGGCTAATGAGCTATAATAGTCCTTGCCTAAGCCACCGAAAGCTATAACTTGTAAAATCTTCATCCAAATAAAAAATAAAGGCTTTCAAATTGTCAGTGATACTCATATATTTCACTACAGTAAGAAGATTCTTCCTACTTTCAAAATAAATTTATTTTACGAGATAACATCTGGCTCCTACTTGGGGATGGGACCCTCCCAATGAGGTCCCAAGAATCCCATACCAAAATTCCTTTCCCTACAAGCAACTAAATAACTTAACACTATCATTTACTGTTCCATTGGGCATAGAGTTTATTTTTTAAGCAAAAACAACCTACTATCTACTAATTTACAATAATAAGGCCTCGGAGCCTCAAATAAAGTAGAGTTTCAAAAACCGCCCATTCACTTGGACATTGAATACCTCTTCCCCTTCAGAATTCTGCAATTTGAAGGTGTTATTATTATGTACCTGGGATATCACAGAAGGGCCAATCCACAGGGAGTCAAATTTTACATGTTTTCCCTTATCCTGTCTGACAACATCCCACTTGTGGACCCAATCTCCAACCTGGCAGTTGTCTACTTTTGCTCTTTTTTCAAACATGCCCTTTATCCTCTATTGATGGAATTTTGATTTTCCTATAACTTGCTCCCTGATTTGCTGTAACTCCACCAAGTCCATCATCCTTCTCACCATATCATTTGGTTCATCTTCCTCTTCTTGAAAGAACTTTTCCACTGGAAGAATGAGCTGGATAGGAAAAAAGGCCTCAGTGCCATAAACTAGCTTAAATGGAGAAGTCCCTATGGATATTTTGTCTGTTACCCTATCAGCCCATAAAGAAAACTTAAGCTTTGAATCCCAGCTTTTCTGATTTGTCTCCAACAGTTTCCTGATGATCCTGACTAAAATTTTGTTGGATGACTCAGCCAGGCCATTGCCTTCTGGACAATAGGAGGTGGAATGCACCAGTTGAGTGCCCATTGAATCACACATGTTAACTAATGCCCCAACTTTAAAATCTGGTGCATTATCAGTTACCAACCTTACTGGGCAGCCAAACTTGTTGAAGATATTCTCATATAAAAATCTCATGATGACCTGATGAGTGGCATTCCTGGTGGGTACTGCTTCTATCCATTTGGTAAAGTACTCAGTGGCTACTAAGATCCATTTATGTTTTCCACTGTAAGATAGATTCATTTCACCTATGAAATCTAGACCCCATTGCTGGAAAGGCCCATTCACCACAATAGGCCTAAGGGGTAAGGACTTGAGCTACTACTTCCCTATAAATCTTTGGCATTGGTCATAGGCCCTTACAAAAGTGCATACATTAGCAAAGAGAACTGGCCAATAGTATCCTGCTCTTCAGATCTTGTGGGATGTGGTTTTCCAATAGTGGTGGCCTCCACATGTGCTGGAATGAAAGTGATGCATGACCTGATCTGCTTCCTCTTTATCTAGACACCTTAGCAAAATTACAGACTGATCTTTCCAGTATAGTAGTTTGTCAATTATGCAAAACTTAACAGATTTTAACTTAAGAGCTCGTGCTTGGTTAGGAGTGAGATCAGGAGAAGCTTATAATTTTTGCAAAAATTGAATAATACCTGAGTACCACTCACATGGAGATATGTTTTCAGCTATTGATGGAATGTCATTCTGATCTTGATCTACTTTTGCTGCTACCACAGTCTGTACCTTTGCTGATTTGACACATGTGAAATTTATTCCCATCAGTTCACAGTTCTCTTTGGCCATGAGTTTGGCCAACCTAGTCCCTTCTCCAGCTTAGTGGGTTTCAACTCTATATCAAACTCAATGATCTTGGAAATCCACTTAGCTCTCTTCCCATCAATGTCAGGCTGAGTCAGAATATCCTTCACAGCAGTTGAAGGGACATATGCAAGGAATTTGGCATGGAGAATATAAATTATGAAAGTCTTCAAAGATTTTATGAGAGCATAAGCCTGCTTCTCAATTGGGTCATACTTCAGCTCAACATCTCTCAAGGTTTTGCTGAAGAATGCAATTGGATGATCAATACCCTCATCATTCTTTTGTAATAGTACAGCTACCATTGTGTCATAGGATGCAAAAGAGAAAATATAAAAACTCTTGGTGTAATCAGGACTAATCAGGGTTGGGGTGTCCATGATAGCTTTCTTAATGTATTCACAATATTTTCTTGCCTAATATGTCCATTTTATTTCTGCCTCTTTTTTCAGCATGACTGTTATATGCTTTACCAGCTCGGAGAAATTGGGGATGAATCTCTTGACAAAGTTTATATTGCCTAAAAAAGACTGAATGTCTCTTTTTGACCTTGGTATTGACAACTGCTGAATTGCTTCCACCCTTACAGGATCGATCTTTACACCTTCACCTGAGACTATATGGCCTCGGAGTTTTCCTTCACTAAGTGAAAACTGGGACTTCTTGAGGTTCAGTGATATTCCATGCCTTCTGCACTTCAAAAATACCTTCCTTAAATGCTGCAAGTGGTCATGATGGCTGTGAGAGGAAACTGTTAGGTCATCCAAATATATTAGCACAAATTTATCTTTCAACCCTACAAAATCTAGGTCCATGGCTCTCTGAAAAGTAGCCCCAGCATTCATTAGTCCAAATGGAATTTTAGCATACATGAAGGTGCCCTAGGGGGTGGTAAAGGTAGTCTTCTCTTGGTCATCAGGGTGCACTGTAACTTGGTTGTACCCAGAGAAGCCAACTAGGAAGGACATATCCCTCGCCCCTGAGACTTTCTGCAGTAGGTGTTCCATCTTGGGTAGTGGATAGTTATCTTTCTTGGAACACTTGTTCAGGTTTCTAAAATCCACACCCAACCTGATTTCTCCATTTTTCTTTCTTACCACCACTAGGTTTGCAATCCACTTGGAGTACTTGAGGGGGATTATGATCTTGGATTTGAGGAGCTTATGGATTTCTTTTTCAATTATTGGTAATAGGAGAGGACTGACGGATCTCAGCTTTTGCTTGAAAGGGATGGTGTCCTTCTCCAAAGGAATCCTATGATGGATGATATTGGTGTCATATGTTTTTAGGTCACTATACTCCCAGGAAATGACATCAGCAAAATCCTTTATCAGGCTGCAAAACTTTGACCTCTGATCAACAGTCAATTTAGTGGACAGATTTATCAGTTTTGGATGGCTTTGGCTACCTATATTTTTCTCTTGGATAGAAAGATCTAGCTCCTTTTTGGTAGGCTTAAAAGGGATGACATTGTGGTTAAACAAATATTCTAGTGGTACTAGGCCTTGAGGTATGTAGTTGCTGGGCAATTGGACAATGTTTTGATCAACCACCTTATATTTCAACTTGATCTGCTTGGATTCCTCCATGTTTAGGTTTTCCTGGTCTATGTGCATATCAGAGAATTCATCTGCTAGTTGAAGGAATTTACCAAAATTGTCATCATTTTCAAACACCTTCTAGAATTTGACATTGTCTGGTAGGGAAGGTCTGTATTTAACTTGAACATCATAGCTGAGCTTGGGAGGTAAAGGAGGAATGAACAGACTTGTAGAGACATCCAGGGAATCAGCCAGATGATTCAAAGCCCTAGGTATATATAACAGTTCAAAAATCATAAAGGAGTCTCTTAGTTTCCATACCTCATCCCCATAGGCATTTAGTCTGATGTTTTTTGTTTGAAAAGTGTTGTTGACCTGCTATATAATGAGGTCTGCATCTCCAAAAATCCTCATGCACATGATCCCCATCTCCTTAGTAGCTTTAAATGCTAGCAGCAAGGCTTCATATTCTGCTATATTGTTAGTGGTTTTAAAATCAAGCTTGTAAGACAGATGATGTTTTCCTTGGATGGGGAGATCAATAATACACCTGCACTTGCTGAGCTTTGAGTGCTAGCCCCATCAAAGTACATGCTCCAGATTGCTGTGGTCACTTCTTTGGGTTGCTGATAGGTGGGCTCAGTGAGCTGGACTGATGTTTGTTGAGAATCATCTATATGCAGAATGCATGACCCAAAATTAGTGTCCACTGCATAGATGGGGTGATTCACTGAATTTCTCTCCTTGCTTATGATGTAGGCCAAGTTATTTTCCCAGTACAGCCTCTTAGTCTCTCCTCCAAACATGGGGATAGTGGCATATGCAAGATCCATCTAAAGGGTGCCACCTAGCCTTTCTCTCCATGATCAAGACAGTAAGAGACCAAATTTTGGAGGGATATCATCCACTACAATGTCCATCATGATTCTTTTCTAAGGTAGCTGAGTTAGGTTCACAACGAGGTCTTTGATGAGGCCCAAGCACTTGAATTTTCTAGATTCAAAGGAGAATAAATCATGGTAGGGCTTTGTGATGTTGAGACCAAGCTCATCCATCACAGCCTTTGGCATTAGGTTATGAGAGGCTCCTGAATCCAGTAGATAGTTATGGAGGATTTTATCATGGATATTCAGGGATATGTAGAAAGGAGGGCATGAGTCCTTTAGGTATTCGATCATGGGGCCTACGGTTACAATAGGATTGTCATCTTGTAGGTTAACAAAGTCAGTGTCAATATGCATCTTTCGCTGAAGGGAATTCAGAATGGAAGACTTGAATGCATCATTTTTCATCAGCTCAATTAATGGGAAAAGGATCTTCAATTTTTGAATTTCTGACTTAAGGTTGAAATAATAATGTAGCCTATCTGGAAACCTTACCTCATGCCCTGGAAATTTGATTTGGACCTGATCAGGAATGGTTGAAGGTGTTGGTTTCTGCAATGTTTTGGATATGACAACCCCTTTCTTTGGTAAAACAACAACCTTTTTGGATGGTGCAATAGGCTGCTTGATAGGTGCAGCATTCTTCTTGAGAGGAGCAACCAACCTAGACCTTAGATTGTACCCTTCCTGAACATCAGCCTGATATACAGTCTCTTTAGTGATCTGCTCATTAATTAGGGATTCCTCATATTCTACCTGTGTTAGAAAAGAATAGTTCACCTCATCCTCCATGCAGTGGATGTTGTCTTCAGCCTCTCCTTCTTCTTCAATGAATTCTGGCTCTTCTTCTAGTACAACATTTTGAAATGGAGCTCTTATTCTCCGATATTCCCCTTGATTCCTCTCCCTTCTGAGAATATAAACTGGGGGGTTTCCTCTTCTGTAAGGGACAAAATTAGGGTTTCGAGGAGCAAAGTCACTTGGCCCTTTACCCCTCACAGGCATCTATCCTTGATCCTTTAATTTAGACATTTCAACAATAAGGTTATCTAATAATTTTGTCATTTTGTCAATCTTCTTCTCTGATGAAGAAGACCCAATAGGGTCTGCTGGTTGCTTCTTTCTGTCTATCTTTCCTTGGACCTTCTGAGATGCCAAAATGTTTGATTCTACCTCTAGGGTAGCATCTTGCATAAGTGATAAGGAGGAAAACCTCCTTTCTCTGAGAAGTAGGAATAAATCAGAGTCAAAGGCATTTGCATAAGTTATCCTAGCTGAGGTATCAGTGGGATTGATTTCAGTGGGGATATTGCTGTACATATTGTTGAATCTCTTGGTAAAGTTGGAGACAGACTCCCCATTTTCTCTTTTCAGATTGCTGAACTCTGTGATATAGTAGAGGTGGTCTCTCCTCTCTCCCTAATGATTTATGAAGATGTCATCTAGGGCCTCAATGCCTGCCACTGATCCAACAGGAAGTTCCTTAAACCATTTCCTATCCTGACCATATAGGCTTTGCACAAAAACCCTTATCCATACATATTCTTGCTCTATGTTAATATTGTCAGCATAGATGTAAAATTCCTTTAGATGTTCTTCAGCTATGAAATCCCCTTCTCCTATGAACTTAGGCATATACTTGAGGTAATCTCCGGTAGGCATGGCAGGGAGGGGATTTGGCAAATTAAGGAGGGCATACCTAGCTACCAGGATCCTTTCCATTTTGGTCAATTGAGGAGCAACCATTTTGGAAATGGGTATGGATAGGATTGAGGAAGGTAGCCCTGATGAAGGAACTTGCTGAGAAAGTGGTGGTGGTATACTTATCCCAGTGGAGTCACCTGATATTGGATCTTCACAAGCAGTAGTGCTTGAAGATTCCCAAACCTTATGATTTTCTGATGTGTTTATAAATTCCTGAGAATTAAGTGTTTCAGCAGAAGAAATAATAGCAGAAAAATTTCTTGAAATACCTGATGTGGCTTCTTGTGCAGCGTTGCTGGTTTGTCTTAGTAAATCCCTATCTCTTCTCAAAATTTCTTCTTGATTTGAAACAGGTGTTGCTGGTGGCCCCTTAGGGTTTGCTCTGGTACTTGGTCTTCTTGAAGCCACTTTATTTCAATGGAGTCGCCAGATAGATGATTACAACCAAAATAGTGTCCAATATTTGTCTATCATCAAAGCAAGGATATATGTCATCTCCTAGGGAAGCTGAGCTTCAGTCTCCTCTTCCCAGCAACGGCGCCAATTTTTTATCACTCCAGGAAACTCCTCTAGGTTGTAGCTCGAGGATTCCTGGTAACTTACAATGTTTTTAGGGTTTTCTGATATGGATCAAGTCAGGTTACCTATATAATCTTCCACTCTCAAGACATGCATAAAAATCACTCAATTACAAGGATTTAGTTACAACTATTCAATAGTTGACAATAAGGTGCAGGGATGGAGAACTCATCAAGCTGGCAGATGTACATACAAACAGATGCATATAAATGGCTAAATCCTAACAAGGATGGTACTTATGAATCATATCACATTAAATCACCAATAGGATGACAACTATTAGTTATTAATCAACTTGAAAGTAACCTAAATTACACATTCAGAAATAGGTACAGTAAAGACAGAGATGATGGC
Organism: Pseudotsuga menziesii; assembly: GCA_001517045.1. Taxonomy (NCBI): domain Eukaryota; kingdom Viridiplantae; phylum Streptophyta; class Pinopsida; order Pinales; family Pinaceae; genus Pseudotsuga; species Pseudotsuga menziesii. Next base: position 127,380 of record LPNX010884411.1, on the reverse strand, counting down.
TGAACAAATCATAACAAAAGAGCTTATATTCATGAATGAGCAAAATGAGAAGCTAACAATAGTATAGGCTTATAAATCCCTGAAGTCGAACCCTTTTTATAAAAATAGTTGTTATAGATGATTTTACCACTCCAGGTGAATCACACTTGTATGGCCTTCCCCTGTTCCTCTGCAGACTCCTTAGACCCCTTGGACCATTTTTTGTCCTTTGATGTTTCCTTGACCACCCCTAAAAACATGTGAAAATTCATATATGCGAATTTTAAATGCCTAATCACGTATATACGCGGGTTTGACCACTAAAACCGCGTACATCAGAATGTGTGCATAATCCAAATCCTTTTGGAGTTTTCCTTGACATGGATCCGACTCACTTGACTACTGGCCTTCCATATGCCTTGAGATCGCTCGGATTCGACCTTATATTACCCTTTGCAAATATATATAAGGAACTCTTTCGTACATTGAAGGAATAAGAGAGAATTGAGAGCAAAGAAACTATAGTGGGTGAATCCGCGGACCTGGGTAACACTTTTTGGCAAGCGCATTTTGGCAAAAATAGAAAAACGCACCTCGGTCGAGGGTTTAACAAGCCCTCGACTGAGGTTTTAATATCTCGACCAAGGTTTTATCAAGCCCTCGACTGAGGGTTAATAAATACCTCGGTCGAAAAAATTATAAAAAGAGGTCGCGGGGGCCCCGACCGTCTTTTTTCAAAATTCCACTGTGCAAGCTCGACCGAGGAACGACGAGCGGCGTAAGGATTGGCACCCTGAAGCAACCCAAGCACCCCAAAGCAACCCAACCTCGTCACGATGGCGTCGGACCCAAGAGGTAACAGTTTAAATAATTGTTTTTCAATTTATAAAATTGGTAAATGTATGTTTTATTTATAAAATTGGTAAATAATTGTTTTATAAATTTATAAAATTTGTTTTAAAATTTGGTAAATGAATGTTTTTATAATTTTCATGTTTAAAATGTGTACCGGCAAGTAGAAATGCTGCCGGATTTTTGAAAATTTGTAGTTAAATTGAATGTTTTTGTTAATTTGTTATATATATATATAAATTATGTCAACCGGTAGTGTTTATGCTACTGGTTTAATTTTGAAATGTGTCCTGGGCAAGCCGAAACGCTGCTCGATTTTTTCAATCCTCCGTGAATTCATGGAGGATTGGAAAAAAAATCCATAAAACACCAACTAAACAAACCTATATGAACCATAGAGACAATTAATCAACTTTAGGCTCGAGAC
>LPNX010884411.1:46427-112600 GCA_001517045.1 Pseudotsuga menziesii | reverse complement strand
TTCAACCGTCTGGAATAAGGTACGAGGTCTGATCCTTTAGTGTTAGATATTTAATTTCTATTGCATATTGGAAAGGATTGATTTCTGGAGTCAAGCTGTCTGTTGCGGTACCCCAAGCCATAGGAATTTCTCTCCACAACAATAGTCTTAGGCTTTATAGCCTTTTACAAAATATACAGATCCTAAAACCTGGATCTATTTTTTTACAAAAATAAACAAAGTAACAGTTTTTGCAAATTAGGGTTTGAAACCCTACCTAACTACTTGTCTAACTACAATGAAGATTTAGTTCACTAACCAAATATCAAATAACTGAAGCAATGCTGGTGATCACTAATACTGGTCCTCTACCAATTAACCCATTGATTTTTCCTTGACAGCTAGGGTTGGTGTCTTTTGGTGCTGTTATGTCATAGTGGATCTCACACAGACCCTTTTCTGATGCTTCCCTTAGTTCCTTTTATCTTTAGATTACGTTCATGAACCATATGTCGTTGCCCAAGACCGGTTCTGTTTGTCAAAAACATGCTTTTAAGCCTTTGTCCATGTTCGATGGCTAATGGACTGTTCCATCATCTGCCTAAGCCACCGAAAGCCCTATTTTACCAAGATTATTAGGTTTTCATCAAAAATGTCTTTCATACCTGTTGGCTCAGCTTTCCTCTTCTGTAGGCTTCGTGCTAGGGGTGTTAACAACGTCTTGGATGGCTTCAAGAGGCTGGAGACTGATGGCTGCTTTAGCTAGGGTTGATAGGGTGACATTGATGCTAGGGTTTTCTTTGGCTTCCTTTAGCAGCAACCTTTGGAGCCTCACCATCCTGTATAACCTGGTATTGTCCCTTAGGTATCTTTTGTTCAGCCTTTTCAAGAAGATGTATCTTTCTCTTTGCTCCAGGTAGGACTTATGCAATAACTTGTTTCTCCTAATCAATGTCTCATTATTTATCTTTAGTTCTCTTTCCAAAACCTCATTTCATAAACCTACCTCAGTAGCATATTGATATTTTGACTTCTAGGCCTGTTGGAGGAAGCCCTTTCTGCTGGTTCCTCTTGCTCCTGTGGTGTGGGGGATGGCAATGCTTCAAACACTGGTACAATTTGCAGAGCTAGGGATGCATCCTCTTCTTGTTCTTCCTCATAATCTGAATAGGGTAGATTTAAGACATTTTCCTGGTGTGTTTCTACCTCCTGAAATTTCTCACTGAAGTCCAAATTCCTTTTTTCCTTCTTCTCCCACTCCTTGGCATGCTGGAATTTTTGGCAGGAGACTTCCCTTTCTCCTCTGGATGAAGGCCTATCTCAAAGCCATTCTAGAATAGAAAATAAGGCCAAGCCATGTTTCTTCTCTTCAACAACTGCTAGGCCAATAGCTGGATAAGACCATGGTGGTATAGCCTGCCAACAATCTTGGATGGATGGGATTTCACTTGATGTGCCATCTTCCCTAGAATTTTGTGTAAATAAAAGGGTAGATTAAGAGGGTATTTACCTGTGAAGTGATTCATGAGCTTGAAATGATAGATCATTTCTCTATTATATCTCCCTTCACAGGTTAAATAGACCACAATGGCCTTCAGCAGCTGCTGCAAGTTCTCTTCTAGCCATGATGATGACACACTCTTCTTCCATATTATTCCTCTATGCTAAGGCTTAAGGTATGACCTGAATTCCACCTCTTTTGGTATGTTGGTCTTGAACCATTTCTGTCTTGTGGAAGGGAGTTCTGTTACCTCAGCGATTAGTGCTTCATCTATGAGAAATTCCTCCTTTCCTATGACTGCTTTTGAACCATCGAATGACAGGGAAAAAGCTTCAGCCACCTGGTGATGGAAGCCTTGTATTTTTTCACAAAACTTGTAGCAGCCCACCTCCTAGAAAATTCTGTAGACCTATGGATGAGCCTCTAAATAACTAATATCACCTAGCTCCTACCTGAGAGCTGGTCCACTCTTCTTCATCCTGATGGGTGTTTCTCTTGGGTACTTGCAAAATAGTTTTCAGACTTTGTATACACTGTGCTTTAGCAGGCTACTCTTTCAGATCTAGTTTTTCTGGTGATAAAATGCTGATTTCGAAAATGAAATATGATGGAGTCTCAATGCACTGATTATGAGGGTTTTCTGTCATTTATGGAGGATGACGTCACAAAAATGATGACAGCAGCTCGATATTCTAGATTTATTTTCCCACATAATCGTAAACTACTTCAGCCAGAGCATTCGATGGCTATTTGATGACCCTTTGGACAGGTGGAGGAAAACCGAGGGTTTGCAGTAAGATCAGTCTTTTGCCATTTGCATAACGACCCTTTTTACTCATTCCCCACACAGTCATATAGCTCCAGATATTTTTGATGGGTAGTCATGCTCTCAAATGATTGTATATCTTGCGGACGGGGTTATATGTGATAGTTCTTAACCATTTTCTTATTTTTCCCTTTCGGCGGTTAAGATCCTCCATGATTTTGTTAGCTAGCCACTGAAAAGCTGGATTTTGGCGGCTAATGAAATGTTATCTTTCTTGCTTAAGCCTCTGAAACCTTTACCCCATCTCCATGGTGAATTTTTGCTTTCGGTAGATAACAACCTCATCAGAAAACCTTTTTAAACTGCCGAAAACCTGTTCTTTCGGTGGTTAAAAAAATTCCCTAGCTTGCGTGTCACATGCCCCAATTTTGCAAAAATACTATTATCTTATTTTGATTTTATTCCAAGAAATTATGTTAAATTTAATGCTAAGTTGTAACTGATGACTCAGTAGAGTCAAGGATGTGGAATGTAATTCTGAATATTTAAATTTTAAATAAATAAAATTGGAGACAACAGCTTGGGAGAGCTGTTAAAAAGAGTGTTACTGGTCAAGTTGGTGGAGGAGACTAGGTGGAGAGAAAATAGACAAGTGGCAGCATCCCCAAACACTTCCTATGTTGCAGGTGGCAACCTCCCTACATTTGGGGTCATGATCCCCCAAGAAAGTGGGATTAGAGCAGGTGGCTCAATTAATGACAACTAACCCAAAAAGACCTAGGCAATCTTAATAAAAGTACCCATGGAAGAGAGCTGAGGATGCTCATTCCAGGAGAAGAATCATTTAGGTGAATGCACTTCATGGAATTCATTGGGAAGGGAATTTTTGAGGAAGCTGTTTGAGGGGTAAACCGTAAGAAAGTGATCTAGTACAACTTTCCAGCTAAAAGATCTTGCTGCAGTGTGCATATTTGGTATTGAGTCTTTGGACTAGTACTTTGTTGTTTGCTCCACCTAGTTCCAGCCAAGGAGACTAGAACAGGCTCGAGGGTCCTGAGAAGTCACTGTTTGAGCGCTCTCTAGGAGATGGTAGGGAGGAATGACCTCCCATTGCTATTGTCATCCAACATTAAAAACAAGTTCCATTATCTTTTAATTTCTGTGTTAAAGTTTATATCTGTGTGTGAACAAATAATGAATGATTATATGTTATGTTGTAAACTGTTAAGTTTGAAATCTCTTAGTTGTTTTAATGTTGAATTTGTTCTTTGATGAAAAATAAATCCTACATGTGTTTTTCCCCATCTGGAGTAATCCAGATCATACTCTAGCACAGGTAGTGTGTTTAAATGAATGAAGTATGATAGGAATATGAAATGAATAGAGTGTTTATGTTTTTCAGAGTATTGAAATGTTTTCTTTTAGTAGATAGTTGGTTTCCTAGAAGGAATATTAATCTGTTTCGTAGAGTTGTTGTTAGAGTTAGACTATGTATTTAGAATATTAGAAATAGAACAAAATCATATTATTTTACTAATAGCGGTAGATTCAAGTATGTAGTTCATTCTTTTACACAACACCTTATTTATAACTATACTTCTACACTAGAATAGAAAGAATAGAAATATTAGTTGAATGCTTAATATTTATGTTAAGTAAAGATGCAAATATAGTTCTACTACTTTATTTATTTTCCTACTAATGATAGCTATTTTTACCTGCAACTACTTAAACTCTAAGTAAGGATAAGTAACCTAATTAAATTCTGAAGATAAACTAAATTGAGATAAGGAATATCATAATTAAGAACTTAATAACCCTTATCGTATTAATTCTCTTAGAATTAAAATAATGAACAGACAGTAGTAACCTATTCATAAAGTAATGTTAATAAAGAACTTCCCTTACACACTTACAAACAAATTTGATGCAAGGAGTATTGATAGGATGAAAGTTTTTATTTCTTTCACCAAGTTTACAAAATAATCTCATTAAATGAACTAATTTGTTATAGACTATTCTCAGTCTTATTTAATAGTACATATAAATGCAAACATAAACTTAAAAGAATACAATATTCACAGATAATAATATTATTAATATAAATAATATTATTAATAACAACAAACAGTATTGTTTATAAATTATTAATTCTTTAAAACAAACTGAAGTAATCTTGTGACAGAATCGAATTAACAAAATAACAATACAGAAATTATTTCTTTATAAAAGTTAAATAGGATAAACCCTAGCTCATGTTATGAGCATAATCTATTTGTATTCTTATATACTCTAGTAACCTAGGTTAGACCATAAGTTAGCTCTTTTTAAAACTATTAAAGAACCAATTGAATTTAAACACAGAAATGAAATACATTACTGATCAATATATACAAAATGTACATCTAAAAGAAACAATGTCTTATTATTTTACAAATAGGGTGTACCTGTGAAATCGAAAGACAGGGTTAAAACCCTTATATTTATTACAAGAACAAATAGCAAAACATTGAACTAATAAATGAAATCCATTTAATTATGTAACCATTAATAACCAGGTTAATATAATTTACTCACAGTTCTTTAAGGACAAATAAAAAGACAACAATTATTATAAACTGGAATAATCCATTTCAAACAAGGGTTTCCATAGGATAAGCCCTAAATCATAACTCTAAGTATAAACAAGAAGGAATTAAGTTACAGCCGTAAGTATCAGTATCAAAACTTTATTTATAAACCCTTACAGAGTATTCAAATAGAGTATGCAAATTCATTTACATTCAAGATGGGTAAAACCCTAATATTACACAGAGTATAATATAGACATCTGTTAAACCAAAACAAGTTTAAAGACAACATTGTCATTACAGAAAAAATACTAATTTAAACAGGCCGTAAAGCCATCTTCAAACTAAATACATTGCTCAGTTAAACCGAGTCTACCCATCGACTAGCGAGGGTTTGATTCTGAGTATTACAACAACGTGTAAATACAAACAACATTAATCATGGCGAGTCGAGGGAGGGTTTCCCCAAACCCTGGGTGATTCCATTGACCACCTTAATGCAAGTAGGGTGAAAACCCAACACATGGACCACGAGGCTTACCTGAAAACGAACCACGAGCCATGACATTCATTTGGTTGACAGTTTATTATCTCCACCATTAAAGTATACAGTAGCGAGCACCTGCAAGCAGTGAAAAATACCACTGTTAGTTAGTGAGTATAAATTTAAAAAACGGTAATAGCAAGGCATTCACAGTGAAGGAAATAAACTCTAAATTTATTATCTTACCTGTTAACGAAATTGATGAACAGTATGGTAGGAGAAATGTCACCTACATGCCTTTCTTTTTATTTAAAACACAACATCCTGCAAGTGTAACCCTCACGCAAGGGCAATCCACGAGAACAGAAGAAGGAAACTGAAGCAGTCACAAAGCCACGAAGACAACGAATGGGAGGTTACACAGGCGACGAGCCAAGGGTAACGAAAAAATCCACTAGTTGTAGAGTGAGAACCCAGCCACTGAAAATGGAATTCAAAACCACGCACCATTGATAAATGCAGCACTGAATCAAGGCATAAGACAACCAGCGCAAGGAGGACCGATGGCCGCCATAGAAGCCAAGCAGAGTAGCCTCAAGGGCCAGCGAAAAATATGGGAAAGAATGATAAGGGTTAGGTTTACAAGAATGTTTTATATCTCCCATTCTTGGTCAGGTTACAACCACGTGGTCACATAAAATCAAACATGAAGTGGGTCGTAGACTATAGTGCTTGCATAAAATCAAAAAACAATTATTAAATCATTGGGGAACGAGGTTAAACTATAATATCAACCCAATAATTTTCCATGAAATCGTTAATCATATGTGCCATATCATATGTTAGTATAGTGACAATATTATCAACGTAATGGTTACGTTGACCTAGCATATAGTGACACTTTAAAACCTTGGTAAAATCCCAATATCGTTTATGCATTAAACTCTTTTCATCGCTAACCCTATGATATTGTATCATAACTTCACAATTTTGATTTTGGACGATTGCACTTCTTTCTCTAAACATTGTCTTTATTATAAGATAGAAATCAAATAATTTAAGTCTTTACTCTAGTTAAGAAATCAAATGTTTGTATGGGAGAGTTCATGCTAATCAATAAACAACTATAGTTTTCCTTGTAAAAAAAAAACTATAGTGTATACATAGTAAATCTTTTGTAATAACAACATTACAAGTCATAATTTTTATAAATGGCATAATGTAATAGTGGAGAGGATTATAAACTCTAATTTAGATACATTTATGATCACAAACTAATTATAGATTGAATGTCTATCAAACAAATAGATTATTGTTGTAATCTCACAGATCACATAAGGTTACCAATAATACATACTAAAACATAACCATAAATAAGAGACAAGAGACAAGAACAGATAGGGAAACAGATTATATTAATATAGTGAGTTCATACAAGGCACAGAACTGAACTGAGTTCTTTGCTTGGCTCAACATCCTAATATATACAATTTGGAAACAGTTACAACATAACTACCTATCAGTTCGTTGACCGACACGACTGTTAGTTAGCCGACTTAATTAACTAGTTTAGTCGGCCGTCCGACTTGGTCGGACCATCGACTTAGTCGGCTGATCGGCTAAGTTGATATTCATTTAAGTTGACTTCCTCAACTTGCTCCTTCTACATCTCCCCCACAAACAAAAGTTTTCTTCGTCCCGAAGAAAGAGGGAGGTACAAAAAATAAACTTTGTGTCGAATCTTTCAACTTTGCTCTGACTGTGGACTTTGCAGACAAATAGTCGGCCGCTTCTGGATGCATACCTCGACAATGGCTGGAGCTGTGACAGCCAGATGATGCTAGAAATCAGTCCATGTCTGCAAGGCTTTCTGGATGTCGATCGTTAGAGTAGTTAGACTGGATAGTATTGACATCTTTTCAGCCATGGGAATTTATACAATGTGCTCCATGTTGGGACCCAACAGTTGGTTTTGTTCTTCTGCAGCAGCGAGGAGTTGTTTCATCTGCGGACAGATGTTGTCAACCTTCTCTAAGTTTGGAAGGGCTTGCTGAACCCACCAATGAGCCTCTCATTTGAGCTTCTGTAGTTTGGTGGTTTCCATCATAATCTGCTCTTCAATGGTCTGCCTCATTTCTGCTTCTGTCGACTTCCGGCCCTCCAAGGCCTGAATTCCCTGTCATGTCTGCTGGGTCTGATGATAGACCTGCCCATAATGGGTAGGCCAGTCTCTTAGTACTTCCTCAGTGACGATGGACTCCTCCATATGGTCCTGTAAGACCTTGTAAGCCTCCGAAAAGGCAGTGTGCTGGGTTAGGAGCAGTTGGGCAGTTTCCTCTTGTTGTTCTGCTTTAGTCTCGTGGCGATGAATCTGGATGGTCGACACCATACCCTCAAAAAGCTGATATGCCCTTTCCAGAGGTCAATCTGTGTCGACTTCGAGAGGGCCTGGTATCACCGTCTGTGCTAGATCTCTGCATCTGCCGAGAAACTCGACTTCCTCTGCATTTTTGGCGACTAGCTCTTTGGTTTTCCGATCGGCCCTTCTCTTCGACTCTTTAGCCACAGTTTTGAGGAGTTGGCCGACCTCTGTGTTGGTCAACGAACTGGCATCTCTCAAGCTAATCCGGAGGCCGGATGGTCAATGCTTCTCTTTCTTGTTCTTCTGTTTGTCTGGCTGTTGTTCTTGCTCCTGGGTACCTGCAGTAGTGGAAGTTGGGTCTGTGGTTGGTGGATGAGAGGTCGAGGGTTGGTCTAGTTGGTTAGATGGGGTAGAAGATGGCTATGTTTGTTTTTGAGGAGGGGGTATGGTGGACGGGGATTTTTCAGTTTGAGGAGGTGGTAGGACCACTTCCGGTTGTGAAGATAGTGGTGGCTGTGATGGGTTTGGTTGTAATTTTGGGGGTGGGAATTTTGAGGGTGGAGGTGGTGGGGACGGAGGTTGGGATGATGGTGGTGTTGGGGATGGAGTGGGGGTATGGACTGGGGTGCTGAGAGCGACTGGAATATGTGCAGGACTGTCGTCGGAAGAGATCATTGCTTCAGATGGTGACGATGGTGGTTCGTTCTGTGTCTCGGGATCGACCTGCTCCATGACAGACTGACTGTGTCCGATGATGTCGCTCTCGTCATTGATCCTGGTAAAAGTTGTCGTTTCCTGTGCATAAACCTGTTTGTGTATTTTGAGAGGAGTCATTGTCTTTATTTTCTGGGCCGATTTGAACAGTGAAGGTAATGTTGCGAAGAAGGCTTTAAGCTCAGCGTCCTGGCTGACCTTGGCTCTGAGTGCCTCTGGGACTACTCGTGCGTACTCTTCACTAGGGCTGCCCACCCGTTCTACTGGGGCTTGTTCTTCGACTATGGTCGTCGGAGATGGAGGTGGAGGGGTCGACACAAGGTTGATGACATTTTCGGGTGTCGTTTGAGTTTTGGCTTTCTTGGGTCGACCTTCTGGAGCTCCTGCTTCGAGATACCGTTGAAACTGGGTTTCAACTGACACTTTATTGGCATGGTCATCCTCGACAATGTCGACGGCCGCGGCTGCTAGTTCCTCCTCATCATCGAAAGATTCAGCTAGAAGAAGCTTACGCTTACCCCTCCCTTGTTGTTGTTTTTGTATTTTGATTTTCTTCCGCGCGACAGCTATCTCCTTAGCCAACTTCTTGATGGTGCTTCAGGATAAGGCATATTCCGGGTCATCGGCTTCAACTTCTCAAGTCGGTTCTTGATTGGGGTCGACGATTGCTGGGGCCGGAGGAGTTGTCTGTGGCACTATGGGCTGTGGTTATATTGTTGGTTGGTGTTGTTCGGTCAGCTGAGGGTCGACGACCTTGGAAGTCGAAGGTTTGACTGTGATATGTACCCGACTAGTGGGCACGGTCGGGGGATCCTCCGACACAAATGTGCTGATGTACAGATTGAGCTTGTAGTCCTCCTCCTTCTCCTGGTCGGTAAGCGGCTCAATGATGGAGAAGTCGACCTGTTTAGAAGCCTTTGGGACTGGAATCTTCGTCTTAGCCTGTCGGGTCAACTTGCGAAAAATCTGGTCGACCGTTGGGTAGTAGTCAAGGTCCTATGCTTTGGGATCTTGACCACGCATATACCATACGGAGGTATGGTCCAGTTCCAACTAGATGTGGGACTCAGCAGGGAGGCTTCGTTGGATGTTCTGTGGCACCCTCCACCTCGTCGTGCGAACCTTCAGCTGCTGGAACCAGTTTTCTAGGAAGAATTTCCCTTGGGCTAGCTGATGGAGGGTGCCTTTTTGTGAAAAGGGCTTAAATATGTGCATTTGGAACCTGGTCGACTCCCGAAAGACTGGACTTCCTTTCGGACAGATGTGGTACATAACAATCCAGATAATAAGGGATGGAAATTTGATTATACCTCCGACCTCTTGGCAGCGCTCACAGATTGTTTTGACCAGGTCGGCTACATAGTCTCCCCATCTGTAGATCCGTCCATCGGTCGCGATTGTGTTGACCGCTTCCAACATCTCTAGTTTGAGGTCACTGCTTCGACCTGCCAATGTGAGTGTGAATGCTATGATTTTAGCCACAATCTGTGGCGTTCTTTTCGCAATCTGGCCGATCATTAAGCCCTTCGAATTTTCCCCCGTGGGTGTGCCCGTGAGTTCCTGGACCAACCCTTATTTGATGCCGATAGGTACCGGACTGCCTTGGTTCGAAATACCTGTAAGTTTGGAGATAACATCCCCGTTGATGTCAATCAGCTGGTCGAAATAAAACCGACCGTTATGGTAGCGACTGATTATGAATTTAACCACTGCCTCTTTCGTCCCACCAAAGATTTCCATCGGTGGTGCGTTAGGGTACTGGAGAATGGTGCTCTTCCTGATTTTTTCAGCGGCATGGGTCATTTTATTGTCTTCATAGGCCCACTCTTGGATCTCTGCCCAGAGTTTCTGAAATGGTCCCTCCTGGACCTTTTCGTTCTTGATGTTCTTGAGTCTGTTGAGCAGGGGGGTGTCCTCGGCTTGCAACTCCTTTGCCTTGGCCGCTGCTCGGGTTAATTTCGGTGCCATTGTGTCGGACTGGTCGCACTGGTCGGATGGTTCATGTGCTTTGGTCGACTAAGTTTGCAGGTGCTCTGATGGAGATGGGTGTGGTGAATGAACCTTTGACGGTCCATTATTTATAGGCGTGGATGGGGTTGAGTGTCGAAATGGGTGTATTAATGGCGGACTTGATAGTCCAACTGCAATACTCGAGTGCGACTTAATTGAAGATTTGGTTTGGCACTCGAGGACATCAATGCGTGATGGGACATTCGAGGTCGATGGTCAATGTCGAGGGTGAAAACAGTCGGCTTGTCTGGTCGATGGTAGTGATGTCGGTGGTCAAGGTAGTGAGTTGCTGTCATGGTTTGTTGTCAGATGTATTATTTTTGTTTTTGGAATTTTTCTGTCTTTTTATAGGTTTTGGGTGACGGTTAAGGTCGTTATTTGATTTTTATTTTTTTTTATTTTTTTTAAGTTTTGATAACGTTTGAGTCGGGCTCCATTAACGAGCTTCCGGAATACTAGGCCCTGTAACGTTTTCAGTCGGACTAAACCGTTGGGATGTATTTCTTCAACAACATAAGGTCCAAGCCATTATGTGTGTAACTTCTTGGGTTTTCCCTTGACTCGACTGTTATACAGTAAAGCAAGGTCACCGAATGACAAGTTTTTGTTCTTGATGTTACGGTCATGCCAAGCTTTCTGTTGTTGTTTCTGAATCTCCTGGTGTTGAATGGCCATGATTCAATGTTATTCTAGCTTACTAAGTTGAAATAGTCAGTCCTTTCTTGCTTGTTCGACATCGACATGTATTATCTGTGCAATAATAGGTGTCTACTGTTGGAAATGTAGGGGGACAACTGCTTCTTGTCCATAAACTAGTAGAAAGGGAGTTTGGTCGGTCAACCGTTTATATGCTGTTCTATAGGCTCAGAGAATGGCAGGGATTTTCTCATCCCAGTCGTCTTTGTCAGTACTGCATATTTTAGTTAAACCTTTCGTTAATGTTTTATTGAAAGCTTCTATTGCACCATTCGACTGAGGGTGATATGCTGTACTTCGTCGGTGGTCGATGTGAAACTGGTTGGTCAAATTTTTGATGGTTTTGTTCACAAAGTGTGATCCTTGGTCGCTAATCAAGGTGAGTGGGAATCCAAATCTAGTGATAATGTTTTCGTAGATAAAATTAGTAGCTACCTCACTTGAACATGTATCGACGGGTTCAGCTTCTACCCATTTAGTGACATATTCCACTGCCGTGATAATATATCTGGCACCTGATCATTTGGCTGGGATAGGAAAAGGTCCTATGAAGTCTATGGCCCAAAGTTCAAATGTGAGACTAGGGTTTACAGATATCAAGGGCATTTCTGTACTCGGCAGAGGTCTACCAAGTCATTGACATCTATCACATCGACTAATAAAGTGTTTGCAATCCTTGTGGATGGTCGGCCACCATAAGCCTGATTGTTGGATTTTTCTGGCAGTTATATCTGCTTGAAAATTTCCTCCGGTAGGTCCATAGTGTGCTTCATGCATAATTTGTTCTCTCTCATGGTCGAGTACACAACGTCTTAGGATGTCCTCTAACCCCATTTTATACAAAAATCCATTGATGAGGCTGTAGGGTGCAACTTTCATAGCTAAGATTTTCTTTTTCTTGGTGTTCAGACCTTCAGGTGCCTGGCCTGTCTCTAGGAACTGAGCAATTTATTCTAGTTCTTCTGGGACTACTTCTATACGAAATAAGTGGGCATCTGGCAGGTCTTCGTCGATTCCAGTCGGTTCCTCCCCTGTGTCTATACGTGATAGGTGGTCGGGTCCGACATTGAGCTTTCCTGGTCGGACCACTACTTCAAACTCAAATTCTTGAAAAAGAAGTAGCCATCGACAGATTCGACCATGATGAAGAGGTTTATTAACAAGGTACTTCAAAGCTTGATGGTCGGTATAAAAGATGAAAGGGTTGGCCAATAGGTAATGTCGATACTTCTGGAGAGAAAAGACCACACCTAGGGCTTCTCGTTCAGTGGTCGAATAGTTCCTTTCAGCTTTATTTAGTTTTCGACTGCTGTAGACAATAGGGTAATCCATCCCATCATCCCCTGGTTGAGTAAGGATGGCGCCTATTGCAATGCCTGAGGCATCAATATGCACATGAAATTTATCCAACCAGTTCGGAAATTTAAGTATAGGTGCTTCGACGAGTTTTCTTTTTAATTTGTCGAAGGATATTTGGCATTCCTTCGTCCATATAAACTCCTGGTCATCTTTTAGTAGTTCCTCTAGAGGGTAAGTCATATCTGAGTAATGTCTGATGAATTTCCTGTAGTATCCAGTATGGCCCAATAACACCCGGACCTATTTAGGGTTTATTGGGGGTTTTAGGTCGAGGATGATTTTTATTTTGGCAAATTCGACCTTTATACCATCTTTGCAGACAATATGCCCCAAGAGTATGCCAATGGGTGTCATAAAAGTATATTTCTTATTATTTAAGGAGAGTTGTATCTGTCGACATCTCTCCAGCATGAGTCGGAGCCATGTGCAGTGATCCTTTAGGGTGGAATATATGGTCCAGTCGTCAAAGTATACTGCCATGGTCTTATAGATATACTCTTGAAATCTTTTGACCGCAATTCGTGAGAATACTGCAGGTGCATTATTCAGCCCAAAAGGCATAACTCAGTATGCAAATGATCCAAATTCACATACAAATGTTTTTTTCTTTTGATCCTCTTTTGCTATGGGTACCTGATTATATCCTGAAAATCCATCTGTAAATGAATAACATAGATGGCCTGCAACTTCATTCAGGATTTCATCAGCATAGGGGGTGGGAAAGGGATCTGTGAGTGTGACTTTGTTGAGCTCCCTAAAGTCGACACAAATTCCTAATATGGTTGGGTCGTGTTTCTTTGGCTGTACGACCATGGGACTTGCCCATTCCGACTGGTCTATAGGGCAGATGATCCCTGCTGCTAACATGTTGTCTATTTCCTTCTTAACTATCTCCTTATACTTGTGAGCTAGTTTATAAGGTCTTTTCTTGACAGGTCGGACATCAGGTTTCGTATCTATTTTCATTTCACCCATTTCCTAAACTAACCCTTTGAGGTCTTTATAGTCTCTGGAAAATACATCCTGGAATTCTTTAAGTAAGGTCACGATTTCGACGGTCTGTTGTTCACTCCAATAGTCACCAATATTTGCAATTTTAGGACAGTCGTCATTGGAAATGTCGACCTCCTTAGTTTTTACCTTTGCATCTAACCACTCCGGTGCTTTTGCTTCGTTGATCGGTCGAATTCCTTCTGTGAATTGTGAAAATGTAGTAGGGAAGTCGGCTGCAGTCATTCTGTCGATGTCTGGTTTGTCGTTGGTCGTGACCCTTAGGATTGAATAGATGGGTTTTGTAGTTTCAGCGTGGTTGGTTTTCCACCTGAAGCTTTTGCCTTTTGTTTGTTCATTTTCTAACTGTAACCAGGTCGACTCGACTTTTGATCCAGTGTGGATGGTGTTACAGTTCTAGATCGGTCGATGGTTTTGACAGGGTAGTTTTGCAGTTGGTTGGAGAAAGTGTTGTATTTGTGTTGCTGGCGCGGCTAAGTGTTTATTCCGAGGTTCGAACTTAAAGTCTTTAATGAAATTTTCCTTTAGTTCATGCCAAAAGAAGGTTTCTCCTCTAGCCTCCTCCATTTTATACCATTTACTAGGTAAGTCGTCGAGGGTTGATGGGAATAAGTGTGGCCAGGCTCTTTCATCCTTATGTCCAAGTCTTCTCCACTCTTTTTCACAAGTCCTAATGTGGTCCTCTGGGTTTTGGCCTTGTATGAAGATAGGGATTTGGGCTTCCTGTGTCATCTTTTTCGCTCCAAACCGTTCGACAAAGTAAGTTGAAGCAGTGGTCCAGGTCTGTAGTTTTGACTGATGGGTATCCCACCATCTAGCTGCTTGACCCGTGAATGTTTCTACTAAACTTTGAAGTCAGCCATGTTCTCCAATGTTTTTAGATACTTGTTCGACATGTAGGACTGGGGATTTCCTTTCTTTATACCTTAGTGTTTGTGGGGTATTTACGTTGGTCGGCTGTAAGGTAGGGTGTTCTCTGAGTTTCTTTTCAAAGATCTTAGGGATAATTGAGACTACAAAGCACTGTCGGGTGGGTTTTTTCTGTACTTTTTGTATAGTCCAGCACCCTCTTGCTTGTGTTTCATAATTTTCTATCTCCCAGTCATATAATTCAGCATCGGAATTATAGCCAACTGAGTCTGGGTTACCTAAGTAAATTTCCCCTTGGGCGTTTGGTTCTGTATAGTCCAAATTGTTGTGGATCTGGTAGAGTTGTCTAACATCTACTTCCTCATCAATTGGTTCAGTCCAAGGTTGTCCTTGGGAAGGATTAATGGGTACAATGACCTTGTGACCATTCCCTTTGAGTTTGATTCTTTCCTTGTCTAGGGATATAGATGCTTTCATCTTTCGTCCCTAAGGTCGACCTACTAGGGCTGGGAAAGAGCTAGAACCTTCCTTCGGGTCGATAATTTCAAAATCAACCTTGGTAGAGATTCCCTTAATGGTTGTGTCGACATCTCTCCAAACCCCAATGGGTTCAATGAGACCTTGGTTGGCTAGTTTTAGATAGATTCCTGATTCATAGAGTCGAGGTTTACCCATCTGTTTCCATGTATTCCTGGTCATAATATTTACTTGAGACCCGAAATCGAGCACTACCTGTTGGACATGGTATCCTTCTATTTCCAGGTCTACAAGTGGGTCGACATTGTTTTTATCCTTTTGGTTTAAGCTACAAATGTTTTTAGTTTATTTTTCCTTGGTGGTGTCTTTTAGTGTGTGCAATAAGTCAATGAATTGGGAAACTAATTTGTTTATTTGGATGAGATGAGTTAAGTGCTGTGTCGTGCTAAGCCGATTGGTAAGACTGTCTTCTTGCTGTGCAATGTCTTGGAATATGTGTGTGGCTTTGTGATAAGTTTGTTTTTCTTTTAGGGGATCCGGATAACCATTTGTGTTTTTAATTTTACTAATTTGGGGGTTATTAGGCCCTATTTTCGTGCCTTGCCGAGTGACAATATGCATATTTTTAGTGGTTAATATATCATGCTTTTGCACACAAGACAAGACTTTAACATTCTTCTTATTATTGATCTTTTCTAACATGGTAGGACAATCCTCCAGAGAGTGATTGCCTACCCCACAATGGGTACAGAATTTTAGGTCAGTTCTGTCCTTGTAAGGACATTCTGCACATCTGTGTCCTTCCTTATAGCAGATGAAGCATTGTGTGGGTTGACGAGTGCATATGTCGCGATTCCCAATGAATCGACCTCTTCCTTCATATCTCTGTCGTCGATTGTCGTACCGACGTTCATAGCGTCGGCCGTCGTGTCCTTGCCCGTTCTGTGCATTGGTATTATTTTGCTCATTGCTCTGTGCCACTGCGTTCGTCTGGTAGAATTCTTGATAGTTCTGTCTGTTTTTCAGGTTTAGTTGACAGTCGGCCGTATTGTGACTTTTTGTCTCACAGATGGCACACCAGGAAGCTTTTGCATTCTTCATGTTAAACGCACATTCCTTTGTGGAATGGTCCCCGGTCTCCTGGAAAATATCGCAAAAAACTTTAGTTTGTACAAATCGGACATCTTGTCGGCTGTATTCATGTCGACAATTATCTTTTGTGTGTCTGGCCGTCGAACATTTTGTACACCAGATTTCTTGATTTTTGAGGGACAATTCTTTCAGGGACTTCTGAACACTTTCCAGCTGTTCTTCGATCCTGTGGTCCATAGGATATGCAGGTATATCTTCGTCCATTTCCACCTGCAGAGCTTTGGTCAACGCATCTTCATATGTCTTGAAGGTTTCCAGACTGATGTGTCTGCGGATTTTTTGTGATAAGCCTGCAAGAAACCATTGAATTAGCAATTGCTCATCAATATCATAATCTAATTGACTTAACAGGTCCTTCCAGCATTTGTCATAATCGCGGACAGTCTCCCCTGGCTTTTGTTGTGTTGTCTTGAGCTTTTTAGCGGCCAGGTGCTTGGCGTCTGGGGTCTTGAAAAAGGATAAGAACTAGGTTTTAATTTCAGCTTTCGTTGCTCTGGGTTGCTTTTTGAAAAAGGTCATGTACCAGGTCAGAGCCCTTTTCTATAAGGCTCTGACGAACTGGGCCATCTGTCGGTCTTCATCCTTCACCTGGTTTGCATCCCAGATGGACTCACAGACGAACCAATGTCATCTAGGGTCTTCATCCCCCTCGTATAGAGGAATGTGGGCAGTTCCGTGACCCATATCGGAGTCGCTATCACTGCTATCTGAAGTCGGCGGGGTTGGAGGTGTGGGTGGTGGTGAAAGCGGTGGGGTCGTTGATATAGTCGAGCCGGAGGAGTTTGGGTCAACGGAACTGGTACCTCCGTCGGTGGTTGATTTTGTGTCCTACAGTGGATTGGGGTGGATTTGAATTGTCAATGGTCCACTGGAACTTTGCGAGCTCAGGTCTGACTCTTGGATTTATTCTAAAGTTGTGTGTGGCAGGGGGGGTGCTCCTTCGTGTGTCGGCAAGAGCAAGTGGATACTCCGAAAGGATGGGGAAATTTGAAAGGTCACCCAATTCCCTTCGAGCGGTCGACGTATAACAAGATGTCGTCCTGGGAATGGTTCATCACCTAGTCGGCTTCAGATAGTAATGTCACCAGCTCGTAGTCGGAGGTCGTCTTGAATAATAGTTTGTATTGTGGTACGCGGATTTATGGGGGAAAGGGTTACTCCTTGGTCAGGAACAATTATTTGGAGAGCTTCAGGCTGCTCTATCCACACTTCTGCTTCCGTAGGTGCTGCCTCCTTTTCTACGCCCTCTCCGTGTCGGTCATGACCCGACTTTGGCGGAATCTCCTCACGGTCGATCTCCCTAGGGTTTTGTCTTTGATGCATCTCTACTGCTCTTTCTCATCTGGCTTCCCTTCTCTGCTGTCTTTCGTCCCTTTTTATTTTCTTAATGTCCGACATACTTTTCTATAATACTATACCTTCGATTTCCCTGCGTCGAATTTTCATTACTGGTGACTAATACGGGATTCTACTCGACTAGGATCCACTATGCTCTTATCTCCGACACATGACCAACTACCCCCCCATGGCCTACCCGACGCTTTTAGAAAGCCCGGATAGTTCGAATCACTTGCTCAGCAAGTATTCCCACTCCCTTTCAGCTATGAATTTCTCCCACTACCTCTGCTTCTCCTCCCAGTTGGTGTTTGGTGGCTGTTCGCACAGCGGTGTTCTAGGTTCGACGAAGTGTCTTGCTCCTTTCTCTATCAAGAATTCAAACAGAAAGGTCGGTAGGGTGCACAGAAATTGGTCGATGAACTCTGTGTAGAATTTTTCTTTGACAGTTTCTACTGACATCCTGTCTTCGACTGCTCGCTCCTCATAGAAGTCGTCGGCAATTTTCTCAAACCACTCCGATAGATTTGTTCGTCCCCCTCAGAATAGTTTGTCTAGCAACTGCTGTTCTTTAGTCGCGTCCGGTCTTCTCATCCAGAAGCTGCTTCAATAGTTGTGGTACAGACTCAACAAATTTTTCATGTGCTTCTGTGAAAAATCTGGCTCTAGCTTCAGCAACTGTTAATCTGTTTCGTCGGGCGTAATTTTGCAAGTAGTTCACAACTTTACGGTTCCACCAGTCCTTGATCTCCTGCTCTGGTATCATATGTGAACCTATATTTTAGACATGTATTACCGGAAATGGAACCAATGTTGTAATCTCACAGATCACATAAGGTTACCAATAATAAATACTAAAACATAACCATAAATAAGAGACAAGAGACAAGAACAGATAGGGAAACAAATTATATTAATGTAGTGAGTTCATACAAGGCACAGAACTGAACTGAGTTCTTTGCTTGGCTCAACAGCCTAATATATACAATTTGGAAACAGTTACAACATAACTACCTGTCGGTTTGGTGAACCGACACAACTGTTAGTTAGCCGAATTAATTAACTAGTTTAGTCGACCGTCTGACTTGGTTGGACCATCGACTTAGTCGGCTGATTGACTAAGTCGGTCTTCGTTTAAGTTGAATTCCTCGACTTGCTCCTTCTACAATTATGCATGTCTATAAGACTTACATGAACTAATAACTCAAATAGTAATAGAACTTTGAAGTGGTACAAAACTTAATGTAAGAACACTATTTTGAAATTCTGTTACATAGTTCAAAGCGACAATACTTTGATGGATTTTGGGTTATGACTCAACTTGGTTCTTATTCTCGATTCACTATGTCTAGTGGATAGTAAAGTAGTTATAGAACTAAACAAGATAATTAGAAAGTTGACCAGTTTCGAGAACATTAATCTCAGATAAACTGTTTGTAGACAGTAATGTAACTCAAGAGAAATATAATAGAAAATTAAGAAATTAAATAGGAATGATCCTATCGAATCAAAAAATTACTAGAACCATAGGGTTCGACTTGAAAATAAAATATAGGCAAACCATGATCTCATGTAGGATGGCATCATGGTTGCAGATTGCACAATTGAACTTATACTCTCCAAAGTTTAACAGGTTGTAAGTGATCTTGCAGAAGCAAAACGTGGGTCAATGATTACACAGACAAGATAATGTACTATTGCATAAATACTGACAAAAACAATCATTATAATATTACAAATTACATAGACTAAAGTAGAAATACTTTGTAACTGAGATTCTAATGCTTAGAGTCGCAAACATATCTTACTATCGTTACTTACTTCTGAACATGATTACAAGAAAAACTGAAGGAAGCCAAATGGTTTTACCTCACATAAACTGGTTAAAGTTTAGCATCTTAATTGGTAAGCTTTTTAATTGCAAATAAATACTGTTGGATACTTTAAAGAATTTTTATTACATACTCGATCGATCATACCTGTAGAAACCTGTAAGAACCAGTAATCATCTGCGTTAGCATGATTTCTAAGTAAGCCCCAGATTCAAAAGTAGATTCCACCTACTTGACATGAAAAGACTCATCAGTAAACTGAAATAAAGCATTATGCAAGAAGACTTTATTCTTGTTACAAAAAATGAACTGTTGGGTTAGTATAATTAAGGTTTAATGAAGTTGATTACTTGACTGTTCCTTTATTGCAAACTGTTAGCTGTTAGTAGACTGCAAGTTTTAGCATTTATTGTTATCTCAAAATTTTAATTTTTTTTGAAAATTTGGGGTTTTGACATGTGGTATCAGAGCACAAGGTTCAAACACTAGGCCTTGATGAAGCCCAACTAGCTTTCATAAAAAAATAAATTAAATTATTGTGCTAACGTATTTCATTTTAAATGTTATTCAACAGAGAATTGTTTTTCTGAAGTTTAACAGGAAGGTATGGAAAGGCTAGAAGAGTATGCACAGGAGGAGTCTCCATCTACTGAAACAGGAAATTGACCAAGAGATCCTATACCAGAGGATTTAACTACAAATTCCTCATTATTTTTACAAATTGTAAAAGACTTAAAAACTGAAACGGAGTCTGTAAAGTGAGAGAATGAAAGGATTTTGAGGGCTCAAGAAGAGCTGAATCAGATTCTAATTGAAAAGTTTCAAAGAGAGGGTAGGGGTAGAAGGCCAGAATTTGAAGATGTCAGTCATCAACGAAAATCTAAAAAGATGAAACATACAAAAACTAAAAGTAGTTCATCTTCTGAAGTGTTTGGTGAACAACAAAATTACCATACTACTAGTGACAGTAGTGATGATAATCTGTACACTAAAAAGAGGAAATACAAACCTTATGAGGAAATTTCCAGGGAATTAAAAAAGATAAAACCACCAACCTTTAATGGAGATACTGAGAAGGGGGAGGAAGCTGAATCCTTGTTATCTGGGATGAAGAAATACTTCCAAATATATAATTTTTCTAACCAGTTAAAGGCTAGGATGACTATATATAACCTCGCAGGAAAGGCTGACATTTGGTGGCAGGACTTGAAGAGAGTTAAGGGTATAAAAGAGAAAGAAGTTAACTGGAGTAGCTTTAAGAGGTATTTCAAAAAGAAATTCCTGTCTAAGCAGTATTATGAGGAGAGAGATAAAGAGTTTTATAAACTGAATTTAGGTTCAATGACAATGAAGGATTTGAACAGCAAGTTTTTAAGTCTACTTAGGTATGTACCCTACCTTGTAGATGAGAAACCAAAGGTACAACGATTCCTTAGCTGTCTACCTTATCATATTAAAGATAGAATTGAATATGATAACCCAAAGACCTTGGAGGAAGCTATGAGAAAGGATAACTTTTGTTTTAAGCAGAATCTGAAGAAAGAAAGCTTGGCCAATTGGAAGGCTAAGAAAAATAATAATCGGTTTGAACAAAAGAAGAAGGATTTTGTGCCTAACAGAAACTTTAAGAACAATAAGGAATAAAATTATTCTAAGAACAATAATTTCCAAGGAAATAGGAATAATACACCCAACAATCAGAATAATTCTAAAGGTAATGAAACTGCAAATCATCATGGAAACTTTACCAAGAATTTTGAGCGTAAAGAGCCTGTCAAGTGCTGGGAGTGTAATGGCCCACACTATGCTTCAGTCTATCCAAACTGGAAGAAGACTGTTAGCAATATTCATACTATACAGGAGGAGATGATCATTGGGGAACTAGCAAGGAGCATTCCTATAATCAACGCAGCCTTGGAGAACCGACAAGTTGAATATCAGAGTTCCATGGTGGAAGTAGAAGGTATGATAAATCAAACCCTTGTAACTATTTTGATTGATCCAAGAGCTAGTCTCAGTTATATTGCATCTTAGACAGTAGAAAAATGTAAGTTATCTGTTGATAAGTTTGAGAATTCATGGTTAGTTTAGTTAGCCACTGGTGCTAAAAGAAAAGTAACTTGTTTTGTGAAAGAATGTGCATTAGTTATGGATAAATTTGAAACTATTGTTAAACTTAATGTTTTGCAACTTGGCTCTTATGATTTGCTGATTGGTATGGAATGGTTAGAACAACATAGAGTAATTCTAAACTGTTATGATAAAGCTTTCACATGCTTAAACAATGATGAAAAACCAGTTAGTGTTAAAGGAATTCCTAGAAAAACTACTGTAAGGCAAATTTCTGCTTTACAACTTAAAAGAGCTGTTAGAAAGGGATGTAAAGCTTACGCAGTAACAATTACTGATGATGAAAGTAAAATTAAAACAAATAAGTTAAAAGTGGAAGACATTCCAGTCTTAAAAGAATATGTTGATGTATTCCCAGAAGAAATTCCGGGATTATCTCCAAAAAGGGAATTGGATTTCACCATTGAGTTGGTATCGGGTGCAGTACCTAGCTCAAAGGCCCCTTATCGAATGAACATATTGGAACTTAATGAATTAAATTGCAATTAAAATAGCTAATTGATAAAAAGTATATTCGACCAAGTGTGTCTCCCTAGGGGGCACCTGTCATGTTTGTCAAGAAGAAGGATGAAACTATGCGACTTTGCATAGATTACCATCAGTTTAACAAGATGACCATCAAAAATCGATATCCGTTGCCCCACATAGATGATCTGTTTGATCAAATACATGGAGCCACGGTGTTTTCGAAAATAGATTTAAGGTCTGGATATCATCAAGTGAGGATTAAAGATGAAGACATATTTAAGACAGCTTTAGAACAAGATATGGTCATTACGAATTTGTCGTAATGCCATTTGGGCTTACTAATGCCCCAGCTGTCTTAATGTGTTTAATGAACAACGTAATGCATAAGTATTTAGATAAGTTTGTGGTCATGTTTATCGATGACATTCTAATCTATTCAAAAACTGAAGAAGAACATAAAGATCATCTAAAAATTGTTTTGCAAGAGTTGCGAGAACATCAACTATTCGCAAAGTTTAGTAAGTGTTATTTCTTTAAGGACAAGATTCAGTATTTAGGTCACGTAGTGACCAAGGAAGGAATTTTCATAGATCCTGAAAAGATACGGGCAATTGAAGATTGTCCGGTTCCTAAGGATGTGACGGATGTTAGATCTTTCATGGGCATTACCGGTTATTACCGGAAGTTCATTGAAGGTTTTTCAAGGATAGAAAATCCGATAACTTCTTTGCAGAAGAAAGGAAAGAAGTTTGTCTAGAATCAGAAATGTGAAGAAAGTTTTAAAAAATTAAAAACTTTACTAACCAACGCACCTATTTTAAGAATAGCAGATCCTAATAAAGAATTTGTAGTGTGCATTGATTCCTGTAATGATGGATTAGGTGGTGTTCTGACTCAAGAAGGGCATGTTATTGCCTATGAGTCTAGAAAGCTAAAAGTTCATGAAAAGAATTACGCAACATATGATCTGGAATTAGCAGTTGTAATACACACCTTAAAAAAGTGGCGACATCACCTAATTGGCAAAAAATTTGTTTTAATGACTGATAATAAAGGATTGAAGTATTTTTTAGATCAGCCTAATTTAAATTCCAGACAAGCTAGTTGGTTAGCTTTCTTAAGCGAGTATGATTTTGAAATCCAACATATAAAAGGTAAAGAAAATAAAGTGGCTGATGCATTAAGTAGGAACACAAGGCTAAATTTTGCAGCAGCAATCAGCACTTCTGTTTCAGACTTAGATAAATAGCTTAAAGAAGGAATAAAACAAGATGAAATTTACCAGAATTTGCAAGCTAAAGCTAAAGAAAATCCAACAGAAAAATTAATAAAAGGTTACAGTTTAAATGAAAAAGAATTTTTACTGTATAAAGATAAACTGTATGTACCTAACGTACCTAAAGTCAAGTTGTTAATTCTGGATGAAATTCATAAAACACCATATTCAGGTCATCCAGGTTATCAAAAGACTATAACCATGTTAAGAAAAGAGTATTTCTCGCCAAATATGAAAACTAAAGTAGCTGAATATATTGCAAGGTGTTTAGAATGTCAACAGGTAAAAAATGAACACCAACACCCAACTGGTTTGCTACAGCCTTTACCCATCCTTAGCTGGAAATGGGAGGTAATTAGTCTAGATTTTATTACTGGATTACCTAAAAATCAAAATCAAAATGATTCTATCATGGTAGTAGTTGATAAGTTAAGCAAAGCAGCTCATTTTATACCTGTTAAAACTACTTACAAAGCTACCAAAATAGATGATATTTTTCTAAAACATATTTTTCGATTACATGGAGTACCAAAAGTCATAATCTCAGATAGAGATCCTAAGTTTATAGGAAACTTTTGAAAGTATTTGTTTAAAGGGTTAAATACGACATTAAATTTCAGTACTTCTTTCCATCCTCAGACAGATGGACAAACTAAAAGGGTAAATTAGGTACTGGAAGATCTATTAAGAATGTATGTGAAAGACCAGCCTGGTAAATGAGAGGACTATTTACATCTAGTAGAATTTGCTTATAATAATAATTATCAGACATCAGCTAGATTTAGTCTGTTTGAAATTTTATATGGACGAAAATGTAATACTCCTATCTCTTGGATTAATCCAGTAGATAGATTGGTATTAGGTCCATAACTATTGAAAGAAATGGAAGAAATTGTGAAACAAGTGCAGGGAAATCTGAAAGTGGCACATGATCGGCAGAAAAGTCAAGCAGACTTAAAAATAACTCCAAAGGAGTTTCAGGTAGGTGAACATGTGTTCATCAAGGTAAGGCCCAAAAATATCTCTCTAAGATTTGGGAGTTGTGCGAAATCGACACCTCGTTACTGTGGCCCATTTGAAATTTTGTCTAAGATTGGATAAGTAGCTTATTAATTAGCATTACCACCTAACTTAAGAGTACATAATGTTTTTCACATTTCCATTTTAAAGAAATATGTTCATGATGCTACTCATTTTTTTAATTGGAATGTTGTACAGGTGGAACCAGAAGGAGAATTTCTTGTGGAAACGGATTGTATCCTTGGGAGGAGGGAAATTACACTTCAGAACCACACCATTGGACAGGTGAAGGTGCAATGGAAGCACCTTAGTCCAGAGGAAGCCACCTAGGAATTGGAAAGTAAAATGCGAGATGCATATCCAATTCTATTCTAGGGGACTTCAGAGGATAAAGAATAAATAACATCGAGAACGATGTTATATTCTAAGGGGGTGTGTGTGTCACATGACCCAATTTTGTAAAAATAATATTATCTTATTTTGATTTTATTCCAAGACATTATGTTAAATTTAATGCTAAGTTGTAATTGATGACTCAACAGAGTCAAGGATGTGGAATGTAATTATGAATATTTAAATTTTAAATAAATAAAAGTGGAGACAACAACTTGGGAGAGCTGTAAAAAGAGTGTTACTGGTCAAGTTGGCGGAGGAGACTAGGTGGAGAGAAAATAGACAAGTGGCAGCATCATCAAACACTTCCTATGTTGCAGGTGGCAAAATCCCTACATTTGGGGTCATGATCCCCCAAGAAAGTGGGATCAGAGCAGGTGGCTCAATTAATGACAACTAACCCAAAGAGACCTAGGTAATCTTAATAAAAGTACCCATTAAAGAGAGTTGAGGCTGCTCATTCCAGGAGAAGAATCATTTAGGTGAATGCATTTCGAGGAATTCATTGGGAAGGGAATTTTTGAGGAAGGTATTTGAGGGGTAAACTGTAGGAAAGTGATCTAGTACAACTTTTCTGCTGAAAGATCTTGTTGCAGTGTGCAGAGTTGGTATTGAGTCTTTGGACTAGTACTTTGGTGTTTTCTCCACCTAGTTCCATCCAAGGAGACTAGAACATGATCGAGGGTCCTGAGAAGTCACTGTTTGAGCGCTCTCCAGGAGTTGGTAGGGAGGAACGGCCTCCCATCGGTGTTGTCATCCATCTTTAAAAATAGGTTCCATTATCTTTTAATTTATGTGTTAAAGTTTATATCTGTGTGTGAACAAATAATGAATGATTATATGTTATGTTGTAAACTGTCAAGTTTGAAATCTCTTAGTTGTTTTAATGTTGAATCTGTTCTTTGATGAAAAATAAATCCTACCTATGTTTTTCCCCATTTGGAGTAATCCAGATCGTACTCTAGCACAGGTAGTGTGTTTAAATGAATGAAGTATGATAAGAATATGAAATGAAAAGAGTGTTTATGTTTTCATAGTATTGAAATGTTTTCTTTTAGTAGATAGTTGTTTTTCCAGAAAGAATATTAATCTGTTTCGTAGAGTTGTTAGAGTTAGACTGTGTATTTAGAATATTAAAAATAGAACAGAATCATATTATTTTACTAATAGCGGTAGATTCAAGTATGTAGTTCATTCTTTTAAACATCACCTTCTTTATAACTATACTTCTACACTAGAACATAAAGAATAGAAATATCAGTTGAATGCTTAATATTGATGTTAAGTAAAGATGCAAATATAGTTCTTCTAGTTTATTTCTTTTCCTACTAATGATAGCTATTTTTACTTGCAACTACTTAAACTCTAAGTAAGGATAAGTAACCTAATTAAATTCTAAAGATAAATTAAATTGAGATAAGGAATATCATAATTAAGAACTTAATAACCCTTATCCTATTATTTCTCTTAGAATTAAAATAATGAATAGACAGTAGTAACCTATGCATAAAGTAATGTTAATAAAGAACCGCCCTTACACACTTACAGACAAATTAGATGCAAGGAGTATTGACAGGATAAAAGTTTTTATTTCTTTCACCAAGTTTACAAAATAATCTCAATAAATGAACTAATTTATTATAGACTGTTCTCAGTATTATTTAATAATACATATAAATGCAAACATAAACTTAAAAGAATACAATATTCACAGATAATAATATTATTAATACAAATAATATTATTATTAACAATAAACAATATTGTTTATAAATTATTAATTCTTTAAAACAAACTGAAGTAATCTTGTGACAGAATACAATTAACAAAATAACAATACATAAATTATTTCTTTATAAAATTTAAATAGGATAAACCCTAGCTCATGTTATGAGCATAATCTATCTGTATTCTTATATACTCTAGTAACCTAGGTTAGACCATAAGTTAGCCCTTTTTAAAACTATTAAAGAACCAACTGAATTTAAACACAGAAATGAAATACATTACTGATCAATATATACAAAATGTACATCTAAAATAAATTGTGTCTTATTATTTTACAAATAGGGTGTACCTATGAAATCGAAAGACAAGGTTAAAACCCTTATATTTATTACAAGAACAAATAGCAAAACATTGAACTAATAAATGCAATTCATTTAATTATGTAACCATTAATAACCAGGTTAATATAGTTTACTCACAGTCCTATAAGGACAAATAAAAAGATAGTAATTATTATAAACTGGAATAATCCATTTCAAACAAGGGTTTCCATAGAATAAACCCTAAATCATAGCTCTAAGTAAAAACAACCAAGAATTAAGTTATGTCCGTAAGTATCAGTCTCAAAAATTTATTTATAAACCCTTACAGAGTATTCAAATAGAGTATAAAACTTCATTTACATTCAAGATGGATAAAACCCTAATATTACACAGAGTATAATATAGACATCTGTTAAACCAAAACGAGTTTAAAGACAGCACTGTCATTACAAAAAAACTACTAATTTAAATAGGCTGTAAAGCCATCTTCAAACTAAATACATTGCTCAATTAAATCGAGTCTACCCATCGACTAGTGAGGGTTTGATTCTGAGTATTACAACAACCTGTAAATATAAACAACATTAATCATGGCGAGTCGAGGGAGGGTTTCCCCAAAACCTGGGTGATTCCATTGACCACCTTAATGCAAGTAGGGTGAAAACCCAACACATGGACCACGGGGCTTACCCGAAAATGAACCACGAGCCACGACATTCATTTGGTTTCCAGTTTACTATGTCCACCATGAAAGTATATAGTAGCGAGCACCTACAAGCAGTTTAAAATACCACTATCAGTTAGCAAGTATAAATTTAAACCATGGTAATAGCAAGGCATTCGCCGTGACGGAAATAAACTCTAAATTTATTATCTTACCTGTTAATGAAATCGACGAACAGTATGGTAAGAGAACTGTCACCTACAGGCCTTGCTTTTTCTTTAAAACCCAACAGCCTCCAAGTGTAACCCTCACGCAATGGCGACCCATGAGAACATAAGAAGGAAATTGAAGCAGACACTAAGCCATGAAGACAACAAATGGGAGGTTACACAGGCAGCGAGCCAAGGGTAACGAAAAAATCCACTAGTTGCAGAGTGAGAACCCAGTGACTGAAAATGGCATTCAAAACCACACACCGGTGACAAATGCAGCATTGAAGCAAGGCATAAGACAACCAGCGCAAGGAGGACCGACGACCGCCATAGAAGCCAAGCAGAGTAGCCTCAAAGGCCAGCGAAAACTGCAAGAAAGAATGATAAGGGTTAGGTTTATAAGAATGTTTTATATCTCCCACGCTTGGTCAGGAAATGACCATGTGGTCACATAAAATCAAACATGCAGTGGGTCGTAGACTATAGTTCCTGCATAAAATCAAAAACCAATTATTAAATCATTGGGGAACGGGGTTAAACTATAATATCAACCCAATAATTTTCCATGCAATTGTTAATCATATGCACCATATCATATGTTATTATAGTGAAAAGATTATCAACGTGATGGTTACGTTGACCTAGCATATAGTGACACTTTAAAACCTTTGTAAAAGTCCAATATCGTTTATGCATTAAACTCTTTTCATCGCTAACCCTATGATATTGTATCATAACTTCACAATTTCGATTTTGGACGATTGCACTTCTTTCTCTAAACATTGTTTTTATTAGAAGATAGAAATCAAATAATTTAAGTCTTTACTATAGTTAAGAGATCAAATGTTTGTATGGGAGAGTTCATGCTAATCAATAAACAACTATAGTTATCCTTGTAAAAAAATTATAGTCTATACATAGTAAATCTTTTNATTATGCATGTCTATAAGACTTACATGAACTAATAACTCAAATAGTAACAGAACTTTGAAGTGGTACAAAACTTAATGTAAGAACACTATTATGAAATTTTGTTACATAGTTCAAAGCGACAATAGTTTGATGGATTTTGGGTTATGATTCAACTTGGTTCTTATTCTCGATTCACTATGTCTAGTGGATATTAAAGTAGTTATATAACTAAACAAGATAATTAGAAAGTTGACCGGTTTCGAGAACATTAATCTCAGATAAACTGTTTGTAGACAATAATGTAACTCAAGGGAAATATAATAGAAAATTAAGAAATTAAATAGGAATGATCCTATCGAATCCAAAAATTACTAGAACCATAGGGTTCGACTTGAAAATAAAATATAGGCAAACCATGATCTCATGTAGGATGGCATCATGGTTGTAGATTGCACAATCGAACTTATACTGTCCAAATTTTAACATGTTGTAAGTTATCTTGCAGAAGCAAAATGTGGGTCAATGATTACACATAAAAGATAATGTACTATTGCATAAATACTGACAAAAACAATCATTATAATATTACAAATTACATAGACTAAAGTAGAAATACTTTGTAACTGATATTCTAATGCTTAGAGTCGCAAGCATATCTTATTATCGTTACTTACTTCTGAACATGATTACAAGAAAAACTGAAGGAAGCCAAATGGTTTTACCTCACAGAAACTGGTTAAATTTTAGAAGCTTAATTACTAAGCTTTTTAATTGTAAATAAATACTATTGGATAGTTTAAAGAATTTTTATTATGTACTCGATCGATCATACCTGTAAAAACCTGTAAGAACCAGTAATCATCTGCGTTAGCATGATTGCTAAGTAAACCCTAGATTCAAAAGTATATTCCACCTACTTGACATGAAAAGACTCATCAGTAAACTGAAGTAAAACATTACGTAAGAAGACTTTATTCTTGTTACAAAAAAATGAACTGTTGAGTTAGTATAATTAAGGTTTAATGAAATTGATTACTTGACCGTTATTTTATTGCAAACTGTTAGCTGTTAGTAGACCGCAAGTTTTAGCATTTATTGTTATCTCAAAATTTTAAATTTTTTTGAAAATTTGGGGTTTTGACATTTCGCCTAAACTGCCGAAATGGTTTTTCACTCGATGTTTATCTTCCATCTTTTGGTGGTTAACGTATGTGTTGCACCCTTCTATATTCTGACAAAAGTGACCATTTTTGGTGGCTAATGAGATGTTCTGAGCCTTGCCTAAGCCACTGAATGTACTTTTCCCAATGTTGCTTGCCACTCACTTTCGATAGTTAAAACCTTTTTGTTTCTCTCTCTAATCTGCCGAAAGCGCCCCTTTTCAGTGGCTAATGAGTTTTCTGTAGTCTCGTCTAAGCCAATGAAAGTGTTTCTTTGACTCTGCTTGCTCAAACCACTTTTGGTGGTTCACCTTTGGCCCATGTTCAACTGTTTAGCCATCGAAACATAGATTTTCAGTGGCTAATGAGCTATAATAGTCCTCGCCTAAGCCACCGAAATCTATAACTTGTAAAATTTTCATCCAAATAAAAAATGGAGGCTTTCAAATTGTCAGTGATACTCATATCTTTCATTACAGTAAGAATATTCTTCCTAGTTTCAAAATAAATTTATTTTGGGAGATAAAACAAGGATTTCTCCTTTATGGTTTCCTCGAGGAAAATCTTCGTGTTTATTGTTTCTTGTGATTGATTTCTATGCATTCTATTCTCTCAGATAAGATCCTAAGATAATAATGTCAAATTGATAAAAATATAACAGGGGGCATAATCCCAGATCCCTAGTGGCGATGAAGAGGAAAACATGAACATCGATGAGGGCACAGGAAGATGCAAGTTCCTAGACGGGGCCATTTATCTCTAGCGCTATAGAATCAACAGTTTGCACCGGGGTCTTTGTAAAGGATATTTCAGGTTACATTGCTCCCACCTGACCTAGTGCACAGCCTCGAGGGTTAACAAAGAATCAAAAGCATCAGCCAAAAGTGCCACTGCTACCAAAAGGGATGGTGTGCACCACCGATATTGTGCCAACATTGATGAAGATGAAGTATGGGGATTATGATATATTGATGTTGTAGGATGTAGCGAATGAGCCCTATGACTCATTACCTTTGGTCATAGGAGGGACACTAGTGCGTATCCCATAGCTATGGGAGTAGGGGTTGGATAAATATGTGTTTTTGGGGATCATCAACATGCCGCATTTTGGGCGGCTGAACAAAGCAAACTCATGCGTTAAGAAAATTTTGGCTTGCTTTCATGGAGGAACGCTATGGTTGGATACACCGATTACGATTATGGTGGACTTTATTTCAGAGATCACGGGGTTCCCAAAGGATGGGACAGACCCGTCGCAATATTTCAAGGGCGAGGATAATGACAAGAGGCTTGTTGCATGGTTGAATAAAAGGTATGACTTGCAGCGCAATGGTAGGGCATATTGCATTGACAACATTAATGATAGGATTGTTCGTATCGCCACACGAATCCTAGCCAGTAAGATTGTCCATAAGAATCGTCCCATCCAGTGCACTTCAGGGGTGATTGTGTGTGCTCAACAATGATCAGAAGGGGTACAAATGAATTGGTCCCTTTTCTTGCTGAACCAGTTGACTAAGGATGTGGTAGTAGTTCATGCTGGAGAGCGGCCTTTCACATACAACTGGATATTGATCATAATTGCATTAGTGGATTGGATGGATATAAAAGACTACCAAAGGATGGATGTTGAAGTGGTCAAGGTGTGCAAAGGCACACGGTATCAAAACTTGTGGTGGGTAGAGGAGCCCAGTCGGTAAGAGGATTGTGCGATCCAATTTTGGATATACTAGGAAGCACTGTAGGCGACAGCTGTCAAAGTTCCCTGACTGTCTAATGAGATCACATCTAAATATTGGAGGATTGATCAGTTTTCCATAGGACCACACACCATTCATGTCTAATATCGCCGCGACCCAGATAAGCAGTGGTTATCGATGTCTTATAAGGTGATGTAGGAGGAATTGGAGGTAGTGATTGATGACTGGACTGTAGCATGGAGGGATTCGGTCAGCACTAGCGAAATATTAGCAGGACCATTGGAAGATGCACTTGATGATCCAGTAATAGGAGCTGGCTAGCAAAGTCACCATGAATCCAATGACGAATCATCAACAAAAACTCCCGTAGACCTTGAAGTGCAACGTATCCTTAAAGAGATAAGGACGAAGAAGCAAATTGTATAAGATGTGAGCAGTAGTACCAGATCCATGATGGAGTCACAATTAAAATGAATTATTAAGGCTGTCACTAACTCATATGATACTACAGACAAAGAGATGCAGAGGTATTCCTAGGAAGGTTTCATTGAGGTAAATGCCAAGTTAGATTCTGTAACAAACATACATAGGATAATAATTAAATAAAATAATAATTGTTAATTATTATAGTAGTAGCTATTAATGTGAAGAGACATAACTCTTCATTATGAAACAATCAAGCCATATTAAAGGCGATCTATGTTGTAATATCTTATCATCTCTTATCTATCCAATTATCAATATATTTGTCCTATTAATGGCTTATAGAATATTCCAGGTGTTCTGGTAATATTGATTGTGTGAAGTGAATAAATATTTGCGTCATTTGGTATCAGAGCTATACGTCCCTTGGCCATTATTTACACTTAGTGTAAATTTAGTTTTTAGGGTTTCCCTAAAATATTGGAGATTTTCCCTAAAAATAAAAACATAAAAAAATAAAAAGAAAAAAAAAGTTAAAAAAGAAAGGATAAAAGTAAAACAAAAAAGAGAGGGTAAAAGTGAAACCACACCTGGTTTCTTAAAGTGGGTTTGGGTTTGAATATAAAAGTGCATAATAATTACTAGTAAAGAGAAGTGAGAATTAAACTTAGGTGGGGAATATAACCACCCAATCTACTCACATTTTACAAAACTTAAGGAAAAAAATAAAAAAAATGCATAATAATTGCTACTAAAAAAACAAGTGAGATTTGAACTTAGGTGGGGAAGGCAATGCTCATTCCTCCCAACCACCCAATCTACTAGCATTGTAAAAAAGTATTGGAAAACAATAAAAGTTAAGGACTAGAATTTGGAAGGTTATATATTATTTTATATAGCTTAAGTTTAAAAAATAATTATTATTTTTGGAAAAAAGGGTTATTTGACCTAACAAGAAATAGTCGAAGAAAGTTTTTTCCAAAAGAGACATATTGAGAATTATTACAGCTTTTGTAACTATCCTTCTAGAAGAAAAGAAGACAAAAGTGAAGTAGAAACATAGTCATAAACAATGGCTACTACAGATTCGGGAATGAAAGCACAACAACAAACAATAGTGGATGAGTTAGAACAATATAAGGCAATCAATAAAAGTCTACAAGCTGAGGTTGAGACGCAAAAGTGGTTGAAAGAGTGGAAAGACGATGAGAATTGCCGCTTATGGAATCAAAATCGACAACTAGAACGAGCCATAAGAGATAACAAGAAAATGTTATCTGATAAGGATAAAGAAATATCATGTTTAAAAATTCATAGTCAAAATCTAGAAGACAAGATCAAAAATTCAAAAAATGACAACAAATCACCATATGGACACGATAATGAATTAGAAGAAGAAATAAAGCATCTAAACAAAATCATCATGGAAAAAGATGCTGAATTGGCGCAAGTTTGGATGAAGTTAGAAAATCAAGAAGCAGAGTTACATCATTATAAACAACAAAAAGAAAAACTCCAGCAACAGTATGGCGATAGTAAGAAGACACATAAGTTAGAACTTAATTTAGTCAACAAGGTTTTATCAAGACATTATGAACAATTTTTCAGATTAATTAATCATAACAAGACACTAGTCACAAAAATTAAGAAGTTGAAAAGTAGTCGGAAGATGGAACAATCTATGGAAGACATTGAAGGAAAAATTCTAGACAAACAGAAAGAAAATCGCTGTATCAGAAGGCATAACGAAGATCTTAAGGAACAACTTAAGAAGTCTGAAGATGACAAAAAATCACATGTAGAAGTGATTAAGAAGTTTCAAAATGATAACATTCAGTTAGAAAACAAGTTGGAAAATATACAGAACAAAACCTTAAAACCTCAAGAGATGAAAATACAACTTTCTGCTCAGATCAGTGCTCAAAAGATGACACTCGTAAAAGAAAATGACAATGTGAAAATTCCATATCGACACCCCAACCATAAAAACAGATATTTTAAAAAGTGGGAAATGTCGAAAGATAACAGTACCAATGTGATCAAATATCCTAATGATAGATCGGTATGGAATGCCAACAGTCCACAAAAAATCAATTTGGGATGGATTGATTCGTCCACATATCAGAAGCTATGATCAACTCTTAGTAGTTCGTATCGACATGTCTCATCAGCTGCGACACCACCAAAAATGATGCAAAACATTATAAGGCTTTGAGGACAAAGCCTTTCTAAGGGAGTGGCAATGTAACGGACATAAATAGGATAATAATTAAATAAAATAATAATTGTTAATTATTATAGTAGTAGCTATTAATGTGAAGCGACATAACTCTTCATTATGAAACGCTCAAGCCATATTAAAGAAGAGCTATGTTCTAATATCCTATCATCTCTTATCTATCCAATAATCAATATATATTTGTCGTATTAATGGCTTATCGAATATTCTAGGTGTTCTGGTAATATTGATTGTGTGAAGTGAATAAATATTCACTTAATATTCTATATATAATGTTGTTATATGAAAAGGACCAGAGAGTGTAGCTATTTAGGATTATGCGTCGATTAGCACTAAGCCACGGGCTGTGAACATTCAGTTTCCCCTGACCGCAATCGATGCTAGACGAGAAGATGTGAACTCCTCACTACAACAACTGCAGAGCATCATGGTGGATATCAATAAGTTGTCCACCCAGAACTTAGTGCACATACAATAGGTACTAACCAGGAGTTGGGCGATTAACAGAAGGAAATCAGCGACCAGTATCTATGGTCGCAAGAAGAAGAAGAGACGCTACGAAAAGAGGTCAAGGAATTGTGCCGGGAAAATGAAACAATGATGACAGCCACAACGTAGGAAATCAAGGTGCTAAAGAAATCATAAGAGGAGCTCAAGGCAAAGGATGCGGAAGAAATAATAGAGTTGAAGAAAGAAACTGATCTCCTTGTGGTTGAGAAGGCACAATTCTTCACTAGTCAGGGGCAGGTAGAAGAGGCCATTACGAATTCCTGCCAGTACATCCATGAAAGCACGACAGAGCTGGATGGAATCGCCAAGGATAAGCAACTTGGGAAAGTCACCGCGAAGCTCCAGTTGGACAAAAAAACGTTGAATGCTATTTTTTACCCAAACACACCACCAGAGCAGGTTGCATAATGAAAGAGTGCCATCGATGAAATCACGGTACAGTTTGAAGAAACTGAGCAGGAGGCCAAAAAGATCACAAAGGCAATGGCACAATTTTTGGGTTGTGTAGTTCAGGATGAGCGGTTAGAGCAACTTACAAAGCAGTTGCAGGAAGACAAGAACCAGTTGGAAATGTTGAAAATGGACTTGAGGACCATGCCACCACTTGTGTCAATCACGCAGTTTACAGATCTAAAGGAGATACAACAGTGTGTTGGAAAAGAATAGTAGTGACAAAAAACATGCAGTGACCAGCTCGACGAGTTATAAGAAATTGGAGCCCAACTGTTGGTAAAAGCAGTCGATGTGCTGCAGGCTGTGCAATACAGAAAGAAGGAAGTAAATACCAATATGGCAGAGCACCTGTTAAAGTAGGATTTTCTTGCATGTCAGGACATTGCTGAGAAAATCAAGATGTAGGTATCATTATTTCTTAGCAGTAAGAAGACTTCAAGATCAAAATCAACCAGTACACCATGTCTACTTGACGTGGCTCAAGGGTGAGCCACAAGAATGTGTTGGGGGCATGTTGGAAGAGGTTTGGGGTAAGTTGCGTAGCATCATGTATGTTGTGTCACTTTTTGTACTTTTGGACCATATTTTGCTGATATTGGTTATTAGTTGATAAATCCATTAGGAGTTAGTTAGAAGTGGAGCATGAATGTAAATGCGCAAGCCTGTAAATAGAAGAATAATTGAAAATGTAAATAGAACTAGAAATCAAGTATAAAGTGATGGGTAATAATTGAGAGTTCAAGGCTCAGTTGAATTATTGTCTGTTTTGAATCTGTGGTTGACTGTGCAAAAGATAATATAATGAGAGAGATGTTGATATGAACTGTCATGTTATTATATTTTTGTCTCTTTTTGTCTTCTTGTTCCTGCAATCCTATGATAAAAGTATATGACATGGATCTATGATGCGATGTTGAATGCTTATGAATGATATTATCTTCTTAGTTATGCTTGTGCGACATTGCGACTATTTCTTTTATATGATACTTCTACTATAAATAAATGATGTGATGTGTTGAAGAGTGACGATGAATGGTGTTATGAATGGTTAGATATAATGAATAAGTTGATGATTTGTCAATTCCCATAACCCCCTTCTTTTCTACGGAAACTTGGTTCCATCAGCGCTCCCTTGAACATATCGGGTGAGACCTCATCTTCTCTGCTGGTGTTGCTGGAATAACACCGTCTCAATGGGTTGGATGAGAGTCAACAAAACTTGGGGAATCAGGGCTGGGGTGGGTGGATCGAGGTACCACACAAGAATTCCCTATGTAAAATTAGGTAAGTTTATAGTAGTCATGACATGATTGCTCATGATGCTAGATGGTGGAAAAAGGAAGTGAATCATGTGGATCGGGAATGAACCCCAGTAATTCACAAAGGACTGTGGCTGGGGTTGCGACTCAGGTTGCGATGTAGTTGGGATGGTACCAAATGTAATAGTGCACAAATCTGATACGCCACTAAATGTAGGTGGAGGTGGTAAGGACAAAAAGGTGTCCATCATAAAAGTGTTAGAAAACATGCCCATGCCAACAACATATAAGGGTGGGATGGATGTGCTATCAATGGCAGTATCAACAGTAGGAAGGACATGTTCCGGTGTGACCGACCCCTTCGGATCATAGTATGTCAATTGGTAAATGGTCACAATATTCCCATCATGAGGAAACATCAACAGTTGAAAGACAATAGTCGCCACGACTCGCATGGGATACATGTAGCTACGTTTTAGGAGGAGGCTGTAATCAAGTTGGGTGTTGACAAACTCAATGTCAATCTGAGCTATTTTGTTGACTAAATCAATAGGAACATTCATGAGAATCCACTGGGGATGATTAGAGTGACCATCGTAGGCATGGAGAGCGGGGGTGGAAGGTTGAAGGGTAGAGGACCCGAGTTTCTTCCAAACGAAAGTTGACATAACGTAGGTTGATGCCCCTTCATCAACAATGCATCGATGTACAACCAAATTCCAAATTGTGGCCAGAACTTGGAAGGTGATGATTGATGACATCCTTGGTTCTCCTTGATCCAGGTCGAAGGTGATCAACCTAGAATCAGAGGGATCTACGGAACCTAGCCCAAAAAACAATGCTTTACGTTGTGATGGAAAAGTTTTAAGCACTTCTAGAGAGGACATGGCTGTAGGATATTGGGACAAGTCGTCAACTATGCTGTAGTTGAGAGTAGCTCTAGCAGTAGTGTTATTTGCAACATGACGTATATGAAACCAAGGGACTTTGGACACCTCATTTGTGGGGGGCTCAGTAGGTGCATAGAAATATCAGAAGTGGTAGTGGTAGATATTAATGAAAGGTTAGTGGTTTCTGCAGTGGAGCCATATTGGTTCCATCGAGTCTGGAGGTTGAATTCAGATGACAACTTCATGAGGTGATGGACACCAGCCTCAGTAGGCTGGGTTGCAGCAGGAGCTATGGTAGAAGGTGGGGCTAGGGGTTGGGTTGCAACCATTCCTTGGTGTGGTAGGTATTTTTGGAGCACCATGGGTGGAGGACATGGTGGTGCATGGTTTGGATGAGCTGGAGCAGCCACGTTTGGATCACATTGACTATCATTTTGGAGAAGTTCTTAGACATGAGCAATATGAGGACAATGATGAGTGTAGTGGCTGTAGGTGTTAAAGATAACACACAAATGGTTAGTCCATAACTGTGGGTTCTTCCCTGGTCGAGCATGATGCTAGGGGTTCTACACAGTTTTTGTTAGGAGGGTTGGCCTGCTAGCCACCTCCTCGGGGCTGGTTGTTTCCCCGATTCCTCCCTCTCTTATTCTTTCCCTTCCATTGTTAGTTATTGGGGGAGGGCTGGTTACGAAGGTTCTGCTGACCATAAACCTGTCCGGTAGAAACCGGAGGAGTCGAGGCTGGAGCTAGAGTGGGTTGCAAATGTGGTACATAATAGATCGAAGGATCTAGAGGGGCTGAGAATCCAGTCATTTGGCTAGAACATGAGTGTTCCAAACAAGTCAATCCATGAACCCAAGGAGTTGGTGCGGGAGGTGCATAGGATGAGGTGGCTCTAGACTGAGCCGTCACGCATGAGTAATCATGGGCGTAAGAAGGAGGAGAATAAGATGAAGTAGCTCCATATTAATCCATCATACATGAGTAATAGGGGGCATAAATTGGATGGGAAACAATGTGCATGTTACTTGGATGGGGAGGCATCATGGGAGAGGCTGCGTAAAATTGAGGGTGCTAGGTAATAGAGCCGATAACTCCATCAACAACACGAGATGCACCCGTCGTATCACAATGAGAGGTGTCAGATCAAGGAGCATCGGGTATGATGGTATATAAATAACCAGACTGGGCATAGACCAAATCATACTGTTGGGACTTAAGGTTGGCTTCATCCTCGGTTTGGGGTCGCTCGGATGCGACGTCCTTGGCTATGGGGGGAGTAAGGATTTGAGGAACCAGTCAAGGAAGATCATATCGTCCAAATGGATATTACAAAAGCTACGATGATGACTCCATTCATGGATATGATGCGTGATGTGGGTAGCTATGGTCTACCGATAGGATAATAAGATCTCCACTCCCTCGTCATAAAGGATGGGTAGTTGAAAGCACTGAAGGAACATCGAAGCGAGTGAGAAGAAGTATAAATAAGTAACATGAGACAACTCGATGTACCACATGGATGAAACACCCATAAGTGTGCACTGGAACAACCTCAATTGAATAGAGTCATCCATAATGATGTTAGATGAACACCACAGGTGGAGTGACATGATGTGATTCTGAGGGTCCTCTCCCGACTTGCTCTCAAACTTAGGAATGTATGAAGGTATCTTCGTAGGCATAGAAGGCCATTGTGGGTGATGATGAATGGGATCATTGGTTAACCATGCCAAATTTGGTAGGTTGAGACTAGCCATAAAAGGTAGGCTAGAACTGAGATTGGCTCGGGAAGGACCAATAATGGTGCTGGTAGCTGCAGGATCGTAGTTCCCATGCATAACAGGGGGTGGATGAGGTTGAATCTCGACTATAGGAAAATTCAATGGCATGGTAGGAATAGTTGGAATCGACATGGAAGGGCCACTGCCCCAAGGTATATAAGGCGGGATGGTAGTGACAACTATGGTTGGAATGAAACCACCACTATTGGGTAGTGAACCATCAGTAGTGTGTGTAGTGATAATGGGCCCACTAGGATATGAGCCTAGATGAAGGGATACCATTGATGGTAGGTTGAATGGATGTGAGCCCACTACTAACAACCCCACCTTGGAAGGGGTCAGGATGTGCACCAACCATGGGGCTAGATGAAGCAGTGAATAAGGTGGATTCAGACTGATAAGAGTTCGAATTAGATTTAGAAGTTGTGTGTGGCTTTGAAGGTGGTGAGTGACGTCGAAGGTGGCTCTGACGATGGTGGTTCAAAGAAACGAATTGGGCTTATTCCCCCTAAGACTATATGAGTAGCATGGTGGAGCTATGATGACCATATGGAGTGTTGTGTAATGACTGGAAAATCAAAATGATTGATTGCAGGATAAAAAACCCAACTACAATTGAGTGTGAAGAAGGAGAGCGTATAAAATGGTGGGTCATAGGCCAAAAACAATCTCTAAAACCTAACTGTGATAGTGGGTCACAGAAAGGTGAATCTACAACAACGGTGGCCAGAAATCCAACAAGAAACACTACCTATCAAAAAAAATGACTCACTAACCTATGGGGTATGAGTGCAAGAAAGATGTTAACTACAACCTGGAAGCCCCTCACAAATCGTATCCTCAGTAGGGTGATGAAATCCCAGTTAGACAATACAAAATGGAAGAACCATATAGGATAAGAGAATCCCACTACTGAGAAGGAGCTCTAGGTAAACGAGCCCTAGAATATTGGCCGCTAGGATACCTCATTCATGACATGTCCGTTTGGTTTACTGATGCTCAAGCCCTTTGGCCCTTGACCCCCAGCTAGGCAATTCAAGAAGGACTGAGAAGGTTTAGCCTTTGGTGCAAGATGGAGTGCAGTACTCATTCTTGAATTTTGGAACCCCTTCATTTGTGGCTTACTCCTGCTGAGTAGGGGGCCTCTCGAAAAACTGGTTGTGACCGTGTCAACAAATACAAGAGGGTTTTGGTTTCATACTAGACAACAAATATGTCTCAGAATGTGAATGACAGATGGGTGTTTTTTGGATGCCTATCCCCAAAGTCCTAACTTAACTACAAGATTGTTTTATCCTCAAGTGAGGTTACAATGTTGGTTGTATTTAAGTTAATTTTAGGGCTCTATTCAGGGTCATGAGCCGAACGTTTCACTTAGTGGTGTGAATTGTGTGCAATTGTATGTCAAAGCTAGCAATACATGATGAAGATGTTCAAATATCACCATCGGGATGAAAATATAATGCATTGAAAAATAGTAAAGACCAATAAAGCTACAAAATAATTTTTTTCTTCCAGTAGAAAAATTATGCTTGAAACAAATGAGTAATAAAGGAACTTTTAATAAAACGCAGTAAAACAAGAATGGGGTTTCGACTATGAATATCAACTATGGTAACTCATAAACCAAGTAGGGAGATATCACATGCACCAAGGGGATGTAAGAGAATCATATCTGCAAAAGAAAAACAGATTGGGATAGGGTTTGGGACATACATGGGTATGAAAGAGGCACAAAAAATAGACTGAAAACTGTTGGTCGTACCTGTCGACGGAACATGAGCAACCTGGGTCACACTGTAAGGAGGAACATGAGTGATCTGAGCAAAAATAGAAAAGTCGTGAAAAATAGAGAGTTAAGTGCGACTGGGTCGCTCAAAACTGAGCCACATGAGCGATTTGGGTTTTTACACCAGGTCACTCTTATCGGGGCTATAGGTGTGACCTAGGTCACACTTATTAGGCGAAAAGGAGTGAATCAGTCATGAATTTTGTCCCAATAAGAGTGACTCGACCTGAACTGGGAAAAAATTAAAAAACAGAGCTGGCTAGGGCCTGGGGGCAGGAAATAAGGATTTAGATTGGCAGCGAGGGGGCCCAATCTGTGACAACTGATGGAAGAGAGTAAGGACAAACTGATCAAGACTTGCAAAAAATGAGATCCGAATGGATTGACCAAGAAGTGCCTCCAAAACAGTAGTGGGGATTTCTCCCCAGGTACGTGCAGAAGTACCAACTTTAGTAAGGAAGAGTTCAATGGAAAATAAAAAACAAACTAAAATAAAAGAAAAAAGTATTTTTTTTTAAAATCATTTTCAACATAAATCAGATAAAATAAACTTATGCAGATAAATAAAAACACACCTCTTCTCCTATAGAATGGGCCACCGTAGCCATCCTCGGAAGTGGTTCCGCAACTCCACGGGTTGGTTCTCAAATTGTCTCCACAGACAGGTGTTAGATGGGGAGTGGATCCAGGATGGGTACGGATAATGTCTCAACATACACCATGGAAATGGTATGGTGACAAGAATGGTAGAAAAGTATTATGTGAATACCTGAGAGAAAAAGTGTCACAACGTACCCACAAATGAAAATGCAAGAAAAAAGGTGTTTTGGGAGAGCCCTTCACAATGTATTTATAGTATGGTCATAGGGTTTTTTGACCCAAGGTGGTGAACCATTGTATTTTCCTATGGTTTTTTGATATGTTATACCTAAATATCGTCATCAGCATATCATAAGGCCCCAAAATTCAGTATTACCCTCAATCCCAAATTGTGAAGCAAGAACATTGGTCCAAATATCAATTTTATATATGAAAGTCCAGCACTGGCCTCTTCCCTTTAGTAAAAAAGTGGTACCTTCTTCATCACCACCTCAACTCAGTTGGGAGTAAGTGGTGGCACCTCCTTCACCCTTTAAGAAAGGCTCGATTTTTCCTAGAACCTCTCTATCATGGTGAACAAGCAGCGGTGCCCTTGGTAAAAAGTGAAAAAGAGAGGTTCTCACAAAGCTTCTCGAAAGAAGGCTTCCTGGCACCCTTATCCCTAATCACTAGGGTCAGTTGGGCTTGATATACATCCTTTTAGGATCTCCTATCCACCTCACCCACCAATTTATCAACCTTCCCTATCCATTCCAAGCATATAAAAATAGGCTCAATCTCCATGGTTGAGGAGGGAGTAATGTTATGCTGTTGCTTTGATATTATGGCCTAAGTCAATCAAGAGAGCTTGAGGGAGCAAAGTTGGAGCTATCGGAGACAAGATGTTGTCTTTGTGAAAGAGCATATAAAAACTAAGGCATAGGTTGTAAACTCTTTCTTCATTTTATTAATATAAAGTTGGTTCCTTTCCCATATACTTGTTATGTTATAATCTTGCATGTTTATTGTCAAATTCCTTAGTCAGGCATAGATCTATAGATGATGTTCTGGTATATTTGATCTCTTGTGTGTTTGATGTGTTTATGCAAGTGTTTCCTTAGATACCTTTTTTCATAATAGAAGAACCACATCACTTCGTCAAAGATTGCATTCTAGGTGTTTATTGCTTCTAGGGAAAGTCTTCTAGCCTTATTGTGAACCATTTGTTCTGGATCTGAACCATTCAGACAAGAGGAACAAATTCTATCCACAGAAGGTGTGACAAAATTCCTACAAACAAATATGGTGACTCTGCTAGGGAACCAACTTATTGGTGATTCAACAAATATAGTGACTCAAAAAAATATGGCGACTCGAATTTTTGTTTTGCACATCTACAGGGAACTGCACATGGACAGTAGGCAAGAAGCGGTGCCACCACCTAAACACAGTTAGTAGGGAGCGGTGCCACCGCTTGTAATAAAAAATCAGGAAGCGACGCTCGAGCAGAACTGCTCTGTTAGTGAACCTCTGGAAGCGATGCCAGGTAGGTGTTTTCACACCTTTTTCATTTCAAAACTTGGCTGTTGTCTTTTGATTTCTGAGTGTTTTTTGGATTACTTTTTGATGAAAATGAACTGTATATTCTGTAGTCACTTTGATTGTTATATTATTTCTACATTTAAAGAAGAGTTTGTGTTTCTTGCATTCTTTTCTTTTATTGAAACCTCTTTCTTTTTCTATAGATATTATTCGTTAGAATTGGAAAATATACATTTCATTTTCATGGGTATGTTTTGGTTTGTTTTGGAATTGGAATGCGTGAGTGATATGTGTTGTTTTGAGTCTTTCTCTGCTTGGGGTGATTTTTGTTTCCTTTTGCATGCTGAGTTTTTCAGTGCTTGGTAGGAGAGATTGGTTCTTTGTTTCCTTGTCTATTCCAAAGAGTAGTTTTAGTTTTCTCTCTCCTTTGCTTTATTCACAAGCATGTTGAATGATTTTCTTCTTGTTTTGTGCTTGATTATTCGAGGTTCCAGATCTTACTTTCATTAAGAAGAAATATATGTTTTCGACTTTGCATGTATTAGAGTTAGATTTGTTTTGAAACATTAGTGAAATCATCTTTCTATTAAGTTTTTATGCATCTTTTTCAAGCATGAAAAGATAGGAAACATTTTTTGTTTATTTATATTAGATGTTCTCTAGATCTCTTTTTTAATTGTTTTAAAGATTTTTTGGGGTGCATTGATATTTTACTTTTTGTTTGAAAAGATAGAATTGCATTTGCATTTGGGTGTGCATTTTGGAAATAAAAGTAAATCTCTCTCCCTATTTTAGGTAGAATTTCATTGAAGAGGAAAACTTACATTATCATATAGATCAATGTGCATCTTCTTTAATTTCAAGTTTTCACTCCAAGGTTCCACCTAACCGCACAAGATAAAATTAACAGTAGTGCCAGGTTAACACTTTTAGAAATTTGAGTGTTAGGTTAGCAATGCGTTCTGATGTCGGTAAGTGTGGAAGCTATCGTTAGTTTCGAACACCGTATCCTGGGGGCTTGTAGTTCTTCCATGTATGTCCGGTATATTGAATGGCCTTTCACGTACCCTTGAGGTATATTGAAAGGT
Organism: Pseudotsuga menziesii; assembly: GCA_001517045.1. Lineage (NCBI taxonomy): Eukaryota > Viridiplantae > Streptophyta > Pinopsida > Pinales > Pinaceae > Pseudotsuga > Pseudotsuga menziesii. The sequence continues at coordinate 68,940 of LPNX010884411.1, read as the reverse complement.
ACTTCACATACTCGATGGTATATCGGAAGGCTCCCGTTGAAAGGTTGTGCATTAGACAACACCACTGCAGATTTGAGCTCCCACATACCTAGCGTATATCGGGAGACCCTTTTAGGAATCCTCAAACCATTTGAGTTATCCTTTTGGCCTATCCTATGAGGTTCCTGACTCTTATCCACTCCTTTCACATGTTTTCTTGTTTCTTTTAATTTGAGTAGTGCTTGCTTGTGCATGGTAGTTAGGGGGTTTCTAGAGAGTTTAGAGATGGCATCCCCATCTGGGACTACCACTCAAGAGGTCCCTTTCCAAGGTGTACCTTTTGTATTCCCTCCAAGTGAAGGTATTGGTCCTCCCTTTATTGCCACTCTAAATATTCCTGGGTTAACTATAGGATTACCATTCTGCCTACTTAATTCGGTAATTCCTATTACACCTAATGTCTCAAATGTCACTTCTCCTCCAAAAGAGGATCGACCTCAAACTAATCTCTCCTTATTTGCCAGTTGTTGCTTCGTCCCTTTCTTATTATTCACTTGATCAAATATCTATGGTTAGTATTCAGGTGGATATGAAGAAGAAGAAAGGCAAGGGTAAGCAGCAGAAGGATAAGAAAGAGAAAAGGAAGAAATCATTTGTTCTTGATGGTGCTTGTTCTAAGAGAATGCCTGGGAAACCCAAGTTCCCTTGTAAGCTTTGCAAGGGGGACCATATTCTCAAGGATTTCCTTGGTCTTTCCCTCGTGTCAGAAGTATGGTCTAAACAAACTGTGTCATCAGCCTCTAGTCATCATACTGATGATTCCCCCTCAACTAGTGACTTTATGGTTAAGAGTCGGAAGGGTAAAGTCAGAAATCCTTGCTTGCTATGTAAGGACACACACTTTACTTACCTTTTTCCTTTCATGGATGAAGCTTCTAAGTTGTTGGTAGATATTACTGTTTCTCGTCAACAACTTCCAACAGGTTATCGTAAGTTGTCACTTAACATCCCATTGGTTGATAAAGTGGTCGATCCAGTTCTAACCTCGATCGATCCCACTCTTCCATTGAAGAGCGACGTTGAAGTGGTCAATTCAGTTGCATCCGTAGTTGATCCCACTCTTATTTTGAAGAGTGAAGTCCAAGTGGTCAATTCGATGTCATCTCCACCTGATCCCACTCTTTCATTAAAGAGCGTTAAGACTGAAGTAGTCGCTTTGAACAAATCTTCATCTTGTTCTTCTCTTCCAGTAGAGAATGAACTGCAACCTGCTAAAGTTTTTATGCTTCGTTCTGATCCTTCTGACAAGAGGAAATTTTGTCTATTTTGACAGAATCCTATCTAATTAATGAGGTTATTTCCTTTGACTAGAGTAACCTAACATAGTCTTGTATTCATTCGAGTGTTCCTTTCCAGATAGTTGTGAATGTTACTGCTAGGCGGATGCTTCGCACTATTGTTGACGAAGGGGCTTATGTTAGCATTCTATCCTCAACTACTTGGAAATATTTAGGTTATCCTCAGCTTGTGCCAGCCACCGATCAGATACTCGCTTTTAATCGCAGGCCTACTTCACCTTTAGGGATCCTTCCTCATTTGCCTATTACTTTAGGAAGGAAAACTATATGTATTGATGTTATTGTAACACCCCAGTTTTGACCCTGTTTGCATTAAAAATGTATATGATGTATATATTGTAATTAATCGTGGTGTGGAGCCAAAGGAAAAATCCCCGTCATCGATTTAATATTTTATGTTCCGACGATTAAAATTGTTGCCAATGGTATATCGTGCTATCTGACACACGATAATTTTTGGCATCATGTAAATATGCATTTTAATTAAAATACCCACAACCGGCTATGTCTATGCAACATTAAAAGAGATGAGGGAATGATTTTCCTAAGGAATAGGGAGGGAAATTATTTAAACCTTTGGGCCAATGGGGAAAATCCAAATGTCAAAGGGAGAACCAATGAGACAGTCAACTACCTTTCTTGTCTCATTCACCCAATCATTAATTTTTGCCAGAATGTGGCTGAGTTAGTTATTGCATGGGGATGGGAAGAGTATGGGCAAGAAATTAGAATTTGGGGAAAACCCATTTTTGGGGAAAATCAATTTTGACTTTTGGAGCAAGTAATCACCCCAAAAATGCATGCCCATTTGGCCATACACCCACATTCTTCATTTGCTCACGTAGGGAAAGCTTGGGAGATTTTTTTGACCTCCATGATTTGGTTTGCTGTATGTTTTCTTCACGATTTTGGACCTTAGAGGTTTTCCCCCATCATCAGAAATCCACGTTGGGATCTGTCTCTCAAATAGATGGAAGTTTGTTGCGTGTGAATTTCTATTTTGGATTTGCTATGTATTTCTTCCTAACGTGGATAGTTGTTCTTCATTTTCTAGAGTTTGAGACTTTCTTTTTTTGTGATGTTCTTGTGGTTGGGTTCTTCCCCAATGGTTTCTGTTGCATTTGGGCCAATGTTTACCAAGCTGAAAATCATTTTTGTGTTGCCCAATAAATTTTGAGGAGAGACCACATCCTCTGGGGTGTTGTTGATGAATTCATTTTTGGCCACGTTAGGGCCAAAACATCCTTGGGATACGATCTGATGTTAGTGGGTTGTTCTTGCCCTCCTTGGTAAATACTTTTGTGGCTGAACTATTTTTACTCAACCCATAAATGGTGTACATTGCTGTGTATGCAATTTGTCTTTGGATTGTGTAGGAGTGGAAAGGAGTCTGCTGGAAATGAGTGGAAAGGGATGGCTCTCTTCTCTACACCCCCTGAATATCACTGGAAGGGAAGTCATGTCCTGAGGGACTGTGCAGCAGAGAAGGGAATGATTCCTTGTGTTGGGTGTGTGTGGATGTCTTAGGAGTCAAGCTAGTTCTGGTGAAGGCATCCTTAGCTCTTCAGTGAGCCCACTAGCTTAGCAGACAGTTCTTCCATCTCCTAATAACCTGATAAACCCAACTTGTCGGCTTGGTTATGTGTTGTTGTGTCCCCTTGATAGTATGATAAACCAAAACCTAGCTTTGGCTTTAATGAGTTTTGACATATCTTTGGCTATGTGTGAGCCTGCTTAGTTTTATTTTCCTTGGGGAATCATGCCCAGCTCGGGGGTGGTAGTGTTGCTAAGAAATTAAGAAGCACACCGGCCTATGTTGGGTGGAACGTTGCAGCGACATAGCTCATTGCAGATGATCTTCTTCATAAGATAAGTATTCTTGTCTATTTCATATATGAAATTGCATTTGTTGTTTAATGAAAATGATGAATATGCTAATTGCTTGAATGGAAAGTAGATTGCTTCCATTGTATGATAAATAATTTATGCATCTATGCATGTTTAGTTCAAAGAATTTCATTTTATGTTCATGGGGCTAGTTTCCCGAGTAGATAGTAGCAATCGGTATCATCCTCTTCACCGGTCAGAGGGTCGGGGATGATACAGTGTGGTATCAGAGCACATGTTGCAGCATGGGCATCAATGGGCCATGAAGAAGTAGTGACAGAGGCAAGGTTACCTCTTCCTAGCAGCAGAAAAATGAGAAACACAAGGATAATTTCAAAAATTCTAAGTATGGAAAATATCGGATGAATTGAGCTGAGTCCATCTGATACGTCGGATGACTTAAGCTGAGTCCATTTGATAAAGGAACCAAAGCAGGGAGAATTTTTTTTGAAAAGTTTTCTAAGTTTGAATTTTTTCCAAAGGTCTCAGTTGGGAGGAGCCGAAGGAGTCGAAGGTCTTGGCTGGGAGGAGCCGAAGGTCTTGGTTGGGTGGAACTGATGGTCTCGGCTAGGATGAGCTGATACATCGGCTAACAACCCAAGACACAGACAATAAGGAAAATGTAGAGAATTTTTTTTTTGAAAATTTTTCTAAGTGTCAAAATCATCAGAAGAGGTTCATTGAAGCGGAGTTGAGGTGCTGGCAAGGCTCGCCTGAAGGGAGTCGACACGTCGGAAGATAGATGAAGATCGATCTGATGTGCATCAAAAGATAAATGAATATCTATCCATCGAGGTGTCAAAAAAATTGTCAACAGTGACCCGATACATCAGATGACTTGTTGGGAAGGGATTTGATCAGATGGAAAGATATGAGTTTTTCAGCGGGATTTTTTTTTCTTTTTTTTTCAGTGAAAAAGAAGGATTCCAGTGGGATTTACAGTTGCTGAAAAGGTTGAAAATGGCAGCGATCTCATGTGCCAGATTTAGTGGTACCATTTGGTCTCACAAATGCACCAGCTACATTTATGTGCCTTATGAACAGTGTCTTCAGCAGGTATTTGGACAAGTTTGTTCTTATTTTCCTTGATGACATTCTTATTTATTCTAAGAATGAGGAAGAGCATGAAGAACATTTGATATTGACATTGCAATTTCTCAGGGAGCATTAGCTATATGCAAATATGAGAAAGTGTGACTTCTATAGAGATAGAATTTAGTATTTGGGTCACATTATCTTAGAAGAGGGTATATCTATGGACCCTGAAAATATTGAAGCCATTATGAATTGGACTACTCCAAGAAATGTGACAAATGTAAGTTATTTTATTGGACTTGCAGGATACTACCAGAGATTCATTGAAGGATTCTACAAAGTTGCACTTGCCATCGCTTCTTTGCAAAATAAGGGGATAAAGTTTGAATGGACATCGAGGTGCGAAGAAAGCTTCCAGTAGTTGAAGAATATTCTCACCAGTGCACTAGTATTGGAAGTTGCAGACCCAGAGAAAGATTTTGTGGTGTGTACTGATGCATGCGGACAAGGGCTTGGAGGAGTCTTTATGCAAGAAAACCACGTGATATGTTATGAGTCAAGAAAGCTGAAGGAGCATGAGAAGAACTATGCCACTCATGATCTAGAACTTGCAGCCATAGTACATGCTCTCAAGATGTGGAGGCATTACTTGATGTGAAGAATATTTGAGTTAAGGACAAACCATTTTGGTCTGAAGTATTTGTTTGATCAGCCTACTCTAAATGCTAGGCAAGCGAGATGGCTTGAGTTTTTATGTGAGTTTGATTTTGAAATCAAGCACATAAAAGGAAAAGAGAACAAGGTAGTTGATGCACTTAGTAGGAAGGTGCAAGAAATGAATGTGGCATCTCTCAGTATTTTCCAATCAGATTTGAGACAACAGATTGTTAGTGATGCTGCTGAAGATGAAATGTATGTGTAGGTAAAAGACAAATTGCAGCAACAAAGTCTTGAGAAGAGGTATGAGGGATATAAATTGGAAGAAGATGGACTTCTTACTTATAAAGAAAAAAATTATATTCCGAATGTAGCAGAGTTGAGGAGAGTTGTTATGGATGAAATCCATCAAGCTCCATATTCTTGTCACCCAGGATATCATAAGACAATTGCTACAGCCAGAAAGTAGTACTTTTGGCTAGGCATGAAAAAGGACATGTCTGAATATATTTCAAGGTGCATGAAATGTCAGCAGGTAAAGGTTGAGCATCAACACCCAACAGGTTTGTTGCAACCTTTGATAGTTCCAGAATGGAAATTGGAAGTTATTTCCATGGATTTTATTACAGGATTGTTGATGACTTGGAGACAACATGATTCCATCATGGTTGTGGTGGACAAGTTGACAAAGGAAACACATTTTATACCGGTTAAGTTTACTCATAAGACTAATGACATTGCAAAGATCTTCATGAAGGAGATTTTCAAATTGCATGGATTGCCTAAGGAAATAGTCTCTGATAGAGATGTCAAGTTCACTTCCAATGTTTGGAAGGGGTTGTTTGCGGATTTGGGTACAAATCTAAACTTCAGCACTAACTACCATCCTCATACTGATGAGCAGACAGAGAGAGTAAATCAAGTTCTTGAAGACATGCTTCGTATGTATGTGATGGACAAACCAACAAAGTGAGAAGATTATTTACACTTGGTAGAGTTTGCATATAACAATGGATAGCAGGCATCCTTGGGGATGAGTTTGTATGAAGCTTTGTATCGCAGAAGGTGTAGGACACCAGTGACTTGGGATAATCTAGTGAATAGGTTTGTGCTTGGTCCAGAATTTCTCAAGGAGATGGAGCAAGAGGTTGTAAAGATTAGGCAGAATTTGAAAGCAGCCTAGGACAGATAGAAAAGCTATGCAGATAATCATAATGTGAAAAGAGAGTTCAGTGTTGGGGATCATGTCTACCTCAGAGTGAGGGCAAAGAAGAGCTCCTTGAATCTTGGAAGTTGTGCCAAGCTATCACCAAGATATTGTGGGTTGTTTGAAGTGCTTGAAAGAATAGGGCCAGTTGCATATAGACTTGCATTTCCTACTAGCACTGGAGCTCGTAATTTTTTTCATGTTTCTTTGCTTAAGAATTATGTACATGATCCTAACCATGTGATAAATTGGAATGTGATTCAGGTGGAGCTCGAGGGAGAGTTCCAAATCGAGCCAATGTGCATCCTTGACAGGACGGTCACAATGCTTCGGAACCGAGCCATAGGGTAGGTAAAGGTGCAATGGGAGCACTACGGTCCTGAAGAGGCTAAGTGGGAGCTGGAGGACGCCATGCAATTGGCACATCCATTTTTGTTCAATCTCGTGGAACACTGAGGCAGTACTAGTGTAGCATTTTGTTCAATTTTGTAAAGCCCTAAGGGCAGTGCTTTTGAAGGGGGAGGGGAATGTAACACCCCAGTTTTGACCCCATTTGCATTAAAAATGTATATGATATATATATTGTAATTAATCGTGGTTTGGAGCTAAAGGAAAAATCCCCACCATCGATTTGATATTTTATGTTCTGGTGATTAAAATCATTGCCAATGGTATATCGTGCTATCTGGCACATTATAATTTTTGGCATCATGTAAATATGTATTTTAATTAAAATACCCACAAACGGCTATGTCTATGCAACATTAAAAGAGATGAGGACATGATTTTCCTAAGGAATAGGGAGGGAAATTATTTAAACCTTTGGGCCAATGAGGAAAAGCCAAATGTCAAAGGGAGAACCAATGAGACAGTCAACTACATTTCTTGTCTCATCCACCCAATCATTAAATTATTCCAGAATGTGGTTGTTGCATGGGGATGGGAAGAGTATGGGAAGGAAATTTGAATTTGGGGAAAACCCATTTTGGGGGAAAATAAATTTTGACTTTTGGAGCAAGTAATCACCCAAAAATGCATGCCCATTTGGCCATACACCCACGTTCTTCATTTGCTCATACATGGAAATATTGGGAGCTATTTTTGACCTCCACTATTTGGGTTACTGTATGTTTTCTTCATGATTTTGGGCCCTGGATGGTTTCCCCCATCATCAGAAATCCACGTTGGGCTCTCTCTCTCAAACAGATAAAATTTTGCTGTGTGTTAATTTCGATTTTGGATTTGCTGTGTATTTCTTCCTCACGTGGATAGTCGTTCTTCATTTTCTGGAGTCTAAGAATTTATTTTTTTGTGATGTTCTTGTGGTTGGGTTCTTCCCCAACGATTTCTGTTGCATTTGGGCCAATGTTTACCTAGCTGAAAATCATTTTTGTGTTGCCCAACTATTTTGAGGAGAGATCACATCCTTTGGGGTGTTGTTGATGAATTCGGTGTTGGCCACGTTAGGGCCAAAACATCCCTGGGATATGATTTGTTGTTAGTGGGTTGTTCTTACCCTCCTTGGAAAATAATTTTGTGGCTGAACTATTTTTCCTCAACCCAGAAATGGTGTACATTTCTGTGTATGCAATTGATCTTTGGACTATGCAGGAGTGGAAAGGAGTTTGCTTGAAAAACCTAGTGTTTTGTAGGATCCTCATAGACAGAGCTATAGGGATGGATCTCTTCTCTACACCCCATGAATATCACTGGAAGGGAAGTCATGTCCCGAGGGGCTGTGCAACAAAGAAGGGAATGATTCCTTGTGTTGGGTGTGTGTGGATGTCTTAGGAGTCAAGCTAGTTCTGGTGAAGGCATCCTTAGCTCTTAAGTGAGCCCACTAACTTAGCAGACAGTGCTTCCATCTCCTGATAACCTGATAAACCAAAATTTTTGACTTGGTTATGTGTTGTTGTGTCCCCTTGATAGTCTGATAAACCCAAACCTAGCTTTGGGTTGACTGAGTTTTGACATATCTTTGGCTATGTGTGATCCTACTTAGTTTCATTTTCCTTGGGGAATCATGCCCAGCTCATGGGTGGCAGTGTTGCCGAGAAATTAAGCACACTGGCCTATGGTTGGGTGGAACGTTGCAGCGACATAGCTAGTTGCGGAAGAGCTTCTTCATAAAATAAGTATTCTTATTTATTTCATCTCTGCAATTGCATTTGTTGTTTAATGAAAATGATGAATATGCTAAATTATTTAATGGAAAGTAGATTGATTCCACTGTATGATAAATAATTTATGCATCTATGCATGTTTAACTCAAAGCATTTCATTTTATGTTCATGGGGCTAGTTTCTTGGGTAGATAGCAGCAACCGGTAGCGTCCTCTTTGCCGGTCAGAGGCTCGGGGATGATACAGTTATGGTGGTCCAAGGTCATTTAGATTTCAATCTGCTCCTTGGATGTGATTATGTTTATGCCATGAAGGCTGTAGTGTCCACACTCTTTAGAGTTATGCATTTTCCCCATGATGGGAAGATTGTGATTATTGATCAACTTTATTTTGTTACACCTGACCATCACATGTTTCCTAGTAACCAGACTGCCCTAAATGTTCCACATGTTTTTGTGATTCCTTCCCCTTATTCTAGTTAGCTTCTTCCCATCATAGGTAAAATGGGGGGCATGGTTCCATCCTATAAACATCATACTGGAATTAATTCACTAGATTTTATGTAAGGGGGAAACCTACTAACCCCTGGGTATCATGTTGGGTAGGAGCATATTTTTAAGCAAAGTTCCCATTCTATGTCAAGCTCGTAAAAAATAAAATGAATGTCCTCAAGCAAAGTTTACCCTTTTGGTTTCAAGCTTGCATAAAAATGAAACCATGTCTGTGAGCATAGTTCCTTTCTTCTGTGTCAAGCTTGTTAAAAAATGAAACAAATATCCTTGAGTAGTGTTTATTTATGGTTTCAAGCTCATTAAAAAATAAAACCACTCCTTAAGCATAGTTTACCTTTTGGTTTCAATCTTGCATAAAAATGAAATCATTTCTGAGCACAGATTGCGCGATTCATTTTTGGATCTATTGGGAGGCCCTGTAGGTGGCTGCTGTCGTTGTTCCAATGATATTTCCTTACACTATGGCCAAGTATTAGAGGATCATCCGGTTTTCTATTGGCACTCCATTCATATTTAGGCTAGGTGGGATCCCGATAAGGAGTGGCTTCCATTGCCTTACAAGGTTACCACAGAATATTCAGACGCAATTGTGCAAGAATGGCTGGGTGATTGGCGCATCCCCGTGAGTCAAGAGGAGTTAGATAAGGAGATACCCTTGGAATCCCCTGAAGACCCTGTCCCACTGGAATTAAGCACCCATGACTCTGACAATGAGTCATCCACAGACCCGAAAGATGCAGTGCAACGAATGTGGGAGGAGACTCACACCAAATGGCGACAGGAGTATGAGGTTGGTAGCGGTACTAAATCTATCTTAGAAGATCAATTACAATGGATTATCAAGGCCATCACGGATTCATCCACAACTATGACTACGATAATCCGTGAATCAAATCAGGAAGAATTTGGTACGGTAAGAGCTAAGCTAAAATCTACTTTTGATATTGTTTCCAAGAAATTGTTGGCACAACATCTATTGCAGGATAGCCCGTCAATCAACACTGAGGCCTAGGTTTGGAATGTACAAGTTTCCCTGAATGTGATCAACGCGGGCAATGTAGAAGGTTCTTAGTAGTTGCAACCAATCTAGAGTGTGACTCTAGACCTGAACAAGCTATCCACTATAGAATTGGTTGAGTTGTAGCATGGAACCACATTGGAGTTGGAGACACAACAATAGGAATTGACGGCAGGTTATATCGAAGCCCAGGATTCTACTGAGCAGCTAAAGAAGGATGCTGTGGAGCTACACCAGGTCTGTGTGCAGTTGGCTGAAGAAAAATTGCAAGAAATCAACACGCTCAAGGTGACACAGGCTGAGATACAATGGAAGGCTACTGCGAAGATTACAAATATCAAGAAGGTGTAGGATCACCTGATTATGGAGAAAGCACAACTGTCTATGCGGTATAGTGAATTGGAGCAGGATATCTCTGCTGCATGTCAAGACATGGTTGACACCCCCATCGAGCTCACCCCAATTGAGAAGGCCCAGCAATTGGGGTAGAGTTTGATTCAACTTCAGGGCCATAACTTGCTGCTTCAGGCTCAAGCATAGCCAACTACCCCACTAGTGCAAGTTGCGGAGCGTAAGGCCTCCCTCGAGGAAATTTCTACTCAATTTGGCCACATGGAGCAAGAGGCCAAAGATATTATGGAGGAAACCACATAGTTCGGGCAGAGTATTGTTTAGGATGAGCAACTGGACCAGCTCACTGTGCAGGTGTAGGAAGCAAAGGGTCAATTAACAAATTTGAAGTCAGCACTTAAGGCCATGCTGCTGATGGTCCAAATCACCTGGGCCGTTGAGCTGAAGGATCTCCAGCAGTGTGCTTCCCATGCCCAAGAGCGCCAGCAAAAGCGCCATGAGCAGCTTGGTGAATTCCAAGATATTGGTGACCAATTGGCTGTTAAAGTTGTTTTCACACTTCAGGCTATTCAGGAGAGTCGACAAATGGTCAAAATCAAGGCTATTGAGGAGCACCAGATCCAACAAATGGTGAGCAATTGTCAGAATACCATTGCTAAAGTGTAGCTCCAGGTTCAGGAAGTGGCCTAGCAATTTGCCAATATTAAGGATAAGACTGTTGCATACACCTTATCAACTTGACGTGGCTCAAGGATGAGCCACAATACTATGTTGGGGGCCTGTTGGAAAGGGCTTGGGATGAGTGAGTTGCGCAGCATTGCGGCAGCTGCGCAAGCTCACACGGTATTGCGCATGGGTTGTTTAACACGATAATTGGAGAAGTAACCACTTTTTGAATATTTTATATATATGTGGACCTAATTTTGTTGTAATAGGTTAGTAGCGGTTAGAAATTAGTTAATAGTGAACCCTTGAGGTGAAGGCATAAGCCTATTTATAGATCCACTTTTGTAATGATAAACATAGATGATTTTGGCATTGTAACTGGTGCAATCCATGCTAGGGATTGTTCTATCTTCACTTCGATTTTGTTGGGGTTTCTTTTGATGAACTCTTCAGTTTTGGAGAAGGATGATGTAATGTGGCATGTTCGCACAAGATTAATATAAGATGTGCTGAGTATGGTTCAATCCCTATTTGGTTTCTGTTATGATGTAGCAGTACTATTTTTGTTACGATGATGCAATGTGAGTTATGTAGATCTGTTATGATGCTATGATTCTGCTTCTGATACAATGATGTGACTTAGTTTCTCCTTGCTCTGTTAATGCGATCTGTTAAATATCTGCGATTGTTACATGCAGTATGGTGTTTCATGACTAATGTTGTGATAAGATAGGATGATTGCATAATTCATGGTTTTCCCTAGTCGGATCCCCATGTCCTCCTTCCCCACTATCGAAAACTCGGTTCCGACAGCTCTCCCTTGAACACCTTGGGTGAGACCTCGTCTACTTCACAGATGTTACTGGGTAGGGAAAAACCTATTTAGGCTGGTGCTTAGGGAGATCACACAGTAGGGAGTCAACAAAGCTAGAACCCCTGTAGATGAGGCTTTGTTGGTGGGTTGCGCCAACAAGAGATTGAGAGGCACAAGCAGCCATATGCTTCATCAAGCCTATTCCAGTATTTTTCTTTGTCAATCGGCTCTACCTCTGTCTCCATTGTGAGTCTGAAGAGTCTTTTGGAGCAAAGATGCATTTCCATGTCCTCCTTCCACTGGTGGTAGTTGAAAGGAGTGAGAAGCTCCATTGGAGGGGCCATTGCGAATGCAGTGAAGGAGATCGAGTTGTTGTAGCGAATGTAGTGTAGGAGATTGAAAAACCTGTAAATCACACAATCAAACAGACAAAGTAAGGTCGATAACCTACACTTTTGGAATTTTTTTCACACCTAGCATAGTTGATCAAGCAAGCTTTATCAACAATTCCTTAGCTTTGGATATTAAGTGGTAAATTACCCGCTTCTAGTGCAGTGCTGGAGGGAGCAATTTTGCTCAATTTTTCTTTTGATCCAAGTATGAATCTGTAGTAGGTGAAGTGCCTTGTCTACCGAGGCTCTGATACCATATAAAATTGAGCACATAGATCTATGGACCAACACACAACTCACAAGATATATCAGACAATTTTACTTAGAAATTGAAGAATGAAACAATGCAACAATTGGTTGCAACTGTGAATGCTTTCATTAATCAAAAGTAGTTGGATAATTAATTACAATGTAGTACGATGGCTAAATACCCTCATGCAATTCGAATCCATGGGAGGAAATTCAAATTGGTTTGACTCTACTTGACTGCAAAGCAACTGAACTTGTCTAAATCACTATTGGAGTTCAAAAAACCAACTCAAGTTCTAATTCAGTATTAATTATCAGTTAACTAGTATAACTGACTGAGGTAGGTGAGTAAGTGCGCCCCACCCACATGAAGCCATGCATAGCTAGTGCTAACTGGGTAGAACTGAATGTAATAGACTAGAACCAAATGTAACTTACTCCTAACTAAGCTTGACTAGTCACCAACTGAACTCAACGGAAGGAGGTTGGTTCTGACACTCCTAGTGGCTCCTAAATTGTAGGAATTGATCTGGGAGGCTCCTAAACTGATGCATGCAAGTGTAGTCAGTGGAAGTTGGCCTCAATTATTGATCCCCACATTCTAGTAACTGGTACATGTGTTCCAATTAGGCTAAGTGGACCCAATGGTGCTAGTGACTAAAAATAGATTGAAAGGACTCCTGATTTAGACATGAATGACCAAATTGGAAAAGGGAGGATTATAATCCTAACAATTGCCACCATTAACAAATGTGGCCATTTTGCAGCAGAAGCATTCTAAGATCAATGGTTGTTAGATAGGAAACAATCTAGAGGGAATAAGGTATAATATTCCGAAGATTATATTTTATCGTAGTAATTCCTCCAAGAAGAGGAATGCAGTAGATCTAGTCAAAGTTATCAAATAGGCTCTCCCAAAGGTTCTATTACATTATTTTCCTTTTGTCAGAATATTGAGAGATGCAAATAACACTAAACTCACAGTGGATTGCATTAGCGATGGGTTATTTTTGTAGAAGTGGATGCTGATATTTCATTTGAAGAATTTGGAGATCTCTATTCACCAATTCTTCATAGAGATGACTTTATCAATCATTTTGTGGTATAAAAAAACATCAAAAACTCTTCGCAAATTTTGATTCAAGTTTGTAGTCCAATCATCCCATAATTTATGTAGTTTAATAATTAATTTTATGGACTATTTTTTAATGTTAATTTATTGTTGCTAATATTGATGAAAGTATAATAGTATTAGGCGGAGTTACCTGTCATCACTTAACATCCCTCCATTTTGATTCGGCCTTAGTATCAACACGCAATTTTACTATATCTCTCATGTTTTCCGAAAAAAATTAATCAAATGTATTTCTTTTGAGCAATAGATGGATTTATCATGAAAGACATGCATGTGGAATGAACAATAAGCCTAGAATCAATGTTATAGTTCTTTGACTCTGATCTTTGTCAGTGAGAAATAGTTTATGTTAATGATTTAGTAGCTTTGTAATATTTTTCCGCAATGCAAATTGAGTTTGGTAGGCCCCAAATCCCGGTATGCGTTACTATCTTTGTCGTTTTTATTAGATAGTTCGATTGTGTATCATTATATTTATGTATGACTTCATTTTTCATTGTTAATATATCATTATGTGTTGTCAATATTATTTCATAGTTCAATTATATACTATGCTAATTGTTGAATGTTTATATACATATATGTGGGAATGTTAATATTAATATGCATTGATGTTATATTATTATATCTTAATTTTAATCATAAATACACGGAGGATTAATCAATGTACTTGATCATCTCTTAATAGAGTTATAAATCTAATGTTGCCATGTCTAGACTATGATATTCCATTTCTAAATAATTCATTGTATATTTGAATACCTTTAGAAGCAATTGAAGAATGGGGTTTAACTTTAAAGAGTGTGATGTCGGGATCCAATGCTTGTCTTTTAGTTGTATTTCATATTTTCGGTTCGAGGTTATTTTATCAATTTGAGTTGTTAATCCTTAGTCATTTGTCACTAGTGGTTAATTATTAGATTAGGTTAGGTTAGGTTATAATTTTGTATATATTTTATATGTATATCGCACGTTTACAAACATTCATATTGATAATCTAATATTAAATATTTAGCACATAATTAGACTTGGTATCTTTAATGGCACGTCTTTATGATAAGTATGAGATTTTGAGAAAGTAAAAATGTTTTTTTAACTATCCCCTTATAAAATTGGAATTAGTATACCATATAAATGTTTACACATACTACCTTTGAAATCGGATCATATGTATTTGGATAAATTCAGGGATCATAGATTCTCCTTACTAAGATTAGTTATTATAAATTTTTAAACCAACTAGATATATCCTAAGGAAGATTGTAAATGAGGAACATGGTAAATGAAACTAGATATGTAAATTGACCTCTAGAGCAAAATTTCAGTAGGAAATTAAACAAGTGCTCGACCTCACTTGGATTTGTTGTGTTATACGGGTTTATCCTTGCACCATTTTTAAGTTGAGTAAATTGGGTTTGGAAGGATAAGGGAAAGAATTGAATGACATAGGAATAGCTTGTTTTAACACAATAAGAAACAAACTAAGGGTGAACTAGGATCATGGTGGTTTCTTGAATCTCATCTCAGTTGAGATGGAGCCTATGGAGTTTAAGGTGATTTGTTTATTTAGGAAGATTACTCTATTAATGGCTCCTACTTTGAAATTTATGTTTGTGTTGTTGCTAGTATCTACTATTTGTATTATTTAGCTTAGTACAACGCTTGAGTATTTTCAAGTATTATATCCTACCTTTCATTTGGGTTTATTTCTTTGAAGACCATGGTTGCATTTATTTTAAGGGTTAGATACAAATATTCTTGTTTTCATGGAGGTGATCACATGGCTTTTGTAATTTTGTTGTTGTTTTATAGCAATGTAACTCTCTTTAGTGGCCATTTGAAATCCACATTGCATAACTACTCCAGATGTTGTGAGTAGTTAGAGATAGTGTCTTGAGGTTTTGTGTTAGCCTTGCATTAGTTGAATTTTCTATTATTTTACTACGACTATAAAATTTAGGTCATGATTTTTCAGACATCTTGAAAAATTTATTTGCTAGTTACAATTAATCTGTAGAGATCTTCTACTCCAAGTTCAAGTTAATTGTTGGTAATTTTTGAGCTATGATTTGTGGTGTTGCCCTGGGAAAGAGGCATAAGGAGAAAGTTCATGCGTGCAACCAAGGAAAATGTGCCACACACGCGATAGAAGAAAAGGAAGATCATGAAGGATGTAAAGCGACAGATGCAGAATCCAGATCATGGCCGTATACGACGGCGTAAGCCTGCAGCTACACACGTATGATAATATATTTGTAAGTTAGGCCGATAGTGCCTCATGTCAAGTCATGATCACCATAGCTGTAACCATAATGGGTGGCTGATGGTGACGGCTAATAGACTGTCGCTATGTAGTTGGCCCTGCATGGTCATGTAAATTAGTATAAATAGGAGGGATGCAATAGTTAGAGGGTTGGTTTGTGAGGTTTTTGTTGATCCCTGTTCAGTTTTCAGTAGTAGTTTTCTATTCAGCGGTAATATATGGAGAGGGATGCCATTTTTGTTGTAATGTCATAGTGATCATAGAGGAGGAGACTCAGGAAGACTATAGTAGCAATAGGGGGGTTGTTGAGCCATGGATCTGGCTGCTGTGTGAGAATACCGCTAGGAGTAGGAGTAGAATAGAAGAGCGAACCAGAGAGCATGAGAACTATAAGTATGAAATTAAAGACACATCTCAAGATGAGTTTGTATCCCACAGACTGCAAGGTGCTATATCCTTTCTCATGCCAGATGAAGAGCACCTTGGTGGTTTTTCCTAGATGGGTTTTCGCATTATCTCTTGTGTTTGAATGAATGGTTAATATGGTGAATGTTTATGTGACTGATTACTATTTGCTTTTCATATAATGTTCAAATGTTGCTATAATTGAATCTTTGTTATAATCCTACAATTGGTAAATGAATGGTCAAAATGTATTGTTGAACCGAATCTATATATATATATCAGTGTGTATGATTACTGTTTTGAACCCTGACTTAAGTTATAAAGCCAATTGATGTGAAGCATGATTTGCGCCAGCTGTGAAGTGGAAAGGAAGGTTAGGTCATGCACGATGACATATGTTTGTGCTCGGTCGCATAGAAATGACTCCTTTGTCCAGCCATCCTTCTACCTTCATTCATCTCCTTGGATGCGAGCCAAGGGACTATATTCCCTTGAAAATCATAGAAACATGGTTCCGATGGTTACCCATCTATGAGATATCTTGAGTGAGACTATGCCTGCTTCGCAGGTGTTGTCGATGGGGCTTGCTCTATCGGTCCGGTATCTCGGGTAGTTGTTGGATCGACGAGTTGTGCAGAACCTAGGTCAGACGAGTGGGGAAAAGTGGGAACCAAATGGTTCTATTGCTGAGATATTATTGATTAAATAGGGGTAGTTGTTGTGGCACCCAATGAAGGAGGAGATAGAAGACTAGCTGGGTGCTAAACCACTGGTGTTTTCCCAAGAAGAAAGCACAGGGACACGGTTGAGTGCCGAAATATGGTTAGATCAATATATATACTCTAATATTCATGAGATATTCTTTGTTGAATTCCCTATTTTACTGCATGAATGGTTAGTAGGATTGGCAGCTAAGTAGACCAATTTCCAGAGAAGGGAGATTGATGAATGGAGTGGCCAGCTGGTTCAAGAGGTAACCAGTGTAAGTAACTCTGTCTCCAGAGCCATTGATTTTTGGGTTGATAGTATATTGCAAGGGTATATTACTGAGTTTGCAGTAGACACTATAACTTCATATAGTGAAGCTGAAAGAAATTTCTTCCAAGGACCACGAAGGAGATACTTATTGAGTATAAGTACATGGATAAAATTAATTGCTTATGAGAAGGGTTTTTTGCACTTGGACAGTTGAGTTGAGTGTCTAGGAGGGGGATATGTCACTAACAAATAGGTAATAAAATGGGGAAGAGTGTGTGTAAATGTTCCCTAGAAAAACAAAACCCGAACTCAAGGATGGAGTCCTAAGGAGTGGGAGAAGATTTAGATCAGGAAAAAGAAGGAAAACCAAAAGGGGTCGATGGAAACCTAGTTTGTTCGAAGGAAGCGAACATGAAATTTGGTCATGTGAAGATGAAGGGTCTTGTAATGAAGAGGAAGACTATAGCCTAATCTTGGAAGGACCTGAGAGATCTGACGAGAGATCGGGATCAGATCACAACTATATAACACCAACAATATCGCTTGAGATAAGATATAGAGTCTCATTCCATGAGAGGACCTCTAATATAGATAGCACTAGCCCTGGAACTAGTGTGCAAGAAGGTGCAACTCTGTTGAAACCTGTCCTGGAAAACCCTAACACCAACCCAATGGCTGCGACAGATGTTTGGTTACCTACATTTAATGGAAATGGAATGGAAGACCCTGAACAACATTGGTTCCTCTATGAAGCTGTGTGGATGGTACATTTAGTCCGTGGTGTCGACATCAAGCAAGTGCAGATGATCAAAACCTTAAGGGGTTGTTCCCTGGATTGGTTCATGAAATTTTGTGTCGCACCAGCTGAAACACCGTAGAAGACCCTTGAGGAAATCTGAGCTGCAATGATCTCTGAGTTCAGGAAACCCAAATCAGAGTCACAATGTATTACTGAGATTAATTAGATTAAATAGGCTCTAGCAGAAACTGTGTGGGACTTTGATCAGTAATTCAAGACGCTGATGTCCAAAGTAAGCTTCCAAATGTCCAATGTACATCATAAGGAGTGGTTTATTGCTGCTCTGCTACCACACATCTGTGGTCCATTGATGCAGCAAAAGATTGAGTCGGAGAGAGAAGCACTAGAGTTGGCGATGAAGCTAGAGGCCTCGCCAATTGGTGATGGTTCCATAGGCATGGTACAGATCCAATCATAGTTAAACAAACTCATGATACAACTTCAAGATATCAAGAAGGGAAAAGAAGCACAGGAGGACTTATGGTCCATAAAATGTAGAACAGATAGACACACCAAGGATAACTGTCTAACCTTCATGAAATATGTTGCATCAGGTGCACCTAACCCATTAAATGGCCAAGGTCTGCCATGGTGTCATATATGCCAGTCAAGAGGCCACCATGACGAAGATGCGTGTGTTTGCAAAAAGTTGTAAGTACCCCATGCAAAGTTATTCTGTAAATTTTGTAAATCTGTAGGACATGAGGAAAAATACTGTAGAGCATACCAACTCTTTAAAGATAAAACAGTTGATATGTACTTAATAAAAAATGAGGGTTTCCCTCACATTGAACAAGAACAAGCCTTGTATCAACCTGTGTAGTTCCCAGCTAATCAATACCAATAGCCGTATGCACTTCAGCAGTCATATGTGCAACAAAACCCCTATCAACAAAACTAACAACATAACTACTACCCACCACAGCAACTACACCCTCAGGGAATGGGTGGAAAAAACTTTAGAGGACAAGGTGGCAGAGGAGGATTTGGTAAGGGAAGAGGTCCAGTTACATGCTATAACTATGGACAACTAAGTCACTTTGCTAGAGATTGTTTAGAGCCTGCAAGAACATGCTCATAGTGTAAGGGACAAGACCGTAATGTTGAACAATGTCCTCAGCTGATCAAAAAGTGGCAAGCAAGGACCATTGTCGCACCCAACCTCCCACCAAGCCCAAACCCGAATGCAAATGCAAATGTTCATATGATTGTGGCTGAACCACGAGACCTGAACATTGCTATCATAACTAGGGGAGGTGTGACGACTGGAGCAGAACAAGATAAACCACAAGAAAAACCGTAGCCACAAGTGACGCCGATGGCAAAGAAAAAGGAATCACCGACTGACCAGAAGCGAAAATAAATATTATGGGATGTGCAATCAAAATTCATAAGCCTAGACGTACCATCAACTTTTGCAGAAGTCAAGGACATGCCTAAACTGTTCCAACAACTATTGTAGAAGAAGGCTTCACCTAAGGTTAGTAAGCTGAGACCTATTCTATCAAGTTTTTTGATGCTAATCCAAGATAAAGATGCTATTGCAGAGTTGCAACCAATAATAGACAAGATCCTTGTAGAGCCACAAATTGAGAAGAAGGTTAACCAGGTGCGACGAAAATGTAAAACTGGCCACGAATTGAGAATGAATGTGCAAATAGGTGATTATGACATGGTATATATCATATTAGATCTGGGGTTAGATGTCAATATCCTAAGACGCCAGACCTAGGAAAGCATGGGAAATCCATGCTTAGACTAGTCTTCTATCCAGCTACAACATGCCAATCAGGTGAAGGTACTCCTCACTGGTCGATTGAGCAATGCCATTGTCGATGTTGAAGGATTGCGCACATATGCAGACTTTGAGTTCATCAACATTGTGGATGATACAAATCCTTACCCCGCATTGCTAGGGATAGATTGGGCTATAGACAATCAAAAAATCATAAATTTGAAAAAAAGGATTCTCTCCTTTGAAGATGAGGAAATGAGGGTAGTCTCTCCCATTGATCCATTTGAGGGGAAAAGATATGTTGAGCCTATTTATAATGACGGGTGGGATGATTACCTTGATCAAATCTACAATGTTACAGCTATGCACGAAGACCATATCGGTTCGACGGTAGATGGGAACCTAAGTTGGAAGTGTGTGAGTTCAAGTACGTCCGATTCAGGGTAGGATTTAGAGAATTGGAAAAATAGATTACATGAAGTGTCCATGAGAAGGTGTGCAAGAGTTACAAGGTCCATGCAACGGGTGGAGACCAAGTCAAGGGAGTTACCCACCTATGAGAGTTTCATATACACCTTGGATGTGGCACCCAAGACCTGTGATACGTCTGAGCAGCTGCGATAAGGAACCCAACCGGTTGCGCATATAGTTGGAAGTGATGAAAAACAGCCTACAATTCATGATACAGTATAGAAAGAAAAAGGGTGTATTGTTGAGAAGATCAAAGACACTAAGGTTCACCAACATTGCGCAGCTACTCACCAAGACAATATAACCAGGGATGCAAAAGATAATCCGACTAACTTCAGGATGCCAAAAATAGTTGAAACAATTAAAGATCATAGAATAACACAAACGTGTTCGCAGGATGACACAGTTGTGCAAATCACATATCTCCTACATGAATACTAGACCCTCTTCCATCTCAACTACATAGAAAAAAGGAGAATGGTGGAAGACTTAGAGGGGATGAAAATACCCTTGCGATTACAAACCAAGCCAAGTCAGAAACATCTGTCGGCATGGCATTATCAATATATAAGGGTGAAGCCATCCATAAAAGGAAGACTTATCCTACAATATGACAATAGAGTATTCAAGCACACACACAAACTAAAGACAAATTGGCTAAGGCCATATACGATCGCACAAACTATGGATATGGGAACAACAAAACCCCAGAAAAGTTGATGTAACCCATGTCACGAGTTTGGTGAACGACATTTGCTTGAAACCTTAATACGACACATGTGAAAAAAAAGTGGCCAAAAGACATAAACTATTCTGTTGTAGGATTTCCACAGAACAAGCAGAAAGCATGAACAATAAACCACCCAATAATCAAGTCATCGCATAAACCCAAGCTGGCAAAGCGAAGTGTGCAAGGGGGTACACAAAACAAAAAGCCATTGGTATATGGGGTAAGGTAAGAAGGGGCAAAAGGATGGAAAAATAAGGAATGATAGGCTGGCTAGCATTAACTAGTGGATCCATGCCAAAGATTTGTATGACTGGGACACCTGCGTGGCATTAAATAAATGCAGTACGAGGAGCAGGGCGATGTACTTTTAGATCTCATCAACCGTCTGTTAACACCCAAAAAGGGTTCACTACCTCATCTACCCCATTACATGGCTCATTTGTCCATTTTCCTACCATAAAACCATCTAAAAAGCCTCCAAAAGGCTTAAAATGCCTCCAAAAGGCCATAAAACCCTCTTTTCCTCCAAAAATATCCAAAATTTCTCCAAAAAAGGAAGAAAAAATATAAAATAATGAGGAAAAGGAGGAAAAAACCCTAAACAGCTAAAACCCTAACCCTAAACCGGTTTCCAAAACTATAAATAAGTGATGGAGACCCATTATTTCACATCTATCATCAAGGGTCCATATCCCCAATAAGATCCTCACAAGATCCACAATATACACAATCACAAGTATCCTGCCTCTGCCAAAATTGCTCGTGAAACCATAGCTCACCATTGAAGCTACTTTCACCGTGAGAGCCCCTTTTGTCCCATTTCCACCATTGGAGAAAGAGAAGAAGCAGCTTGAAGCTCGGAGCTACCGACTCGGATCACCGCAAAGGGCTTCACCAACTTTCACATTGAAGGTCAGATTAATACAAAATTACTATTTACTTTTTATTGTTTTGTTTAATGAACTTGTTTAGATTTAATTTTCATTATTGTTTAGCATCTTTTTACTTCAAGTTATAGCTTTTAATTCATATTTCATTGAACTACTACTAAGGAATCCATTGTCCTTAGTAGGTACTCATTCGTACAAGCTAGGGCTCAAACCCTAGCAACAGTTTTGGCGACTCCGCTGGCTTTTTTAGTTATTTTATTTTCCGTTTTTTACTTTCGGCTGTCGCTTTCGGCCGCCGCCGACCGCGACTTCCAGCCCCATAACCGCGTCCCGACCGCGTCTGTTCCGATTTTAGCCGCGATCCGACCGCGCCTGTCGAGCCCTTAGCTGCGACCCAAACGCGCATGTTTCGTCCAAACCCGCGGTCCGACCGCCGCTGTCAGCCAGAAAAATGCGATCTGAGTGCGCCTGTTTCATCCAAACCCGCGGTCCAACCGCTGTTGTCATCCAGAAAACCGCGATCTGAGCGCGCCTGTTTCGTCCAAACCCGCGGTCCGACCGCCGCTGTCAACCAAAAAGCCGCGATCTGAGCGCGCTTGTTTCATCCAAACCCGTGGTCTAATTGCTGCAATTTTTTGCTATATTTGACACCAGCCCCTTTGCTGCCATATTTCCTGCACCTGCACAGCCATCTGTCCTACCTGCAGTCCTGCAGCCTTTTCTGCACCATTATTCCTGTTACCTTTTTACAGCATTGTTTTCTAAAAATTTTAGTATTGCTTATTCAGATAATTTTGCATGATAAAACTTTTTAATTCAGTATTATTGATATTTACGAAGTCGCCCTGGCACTTTTTTTC
>LPNX010884411.1:32844-46342 GCA_001517045.1 Pseudotsuga menziesii | reverse complement strand
TCCTTTTGGTTTAGTGAGTCCACCATTTTTTATTTTTGTAGGCAACCTGCTATTTTTTGGTATTCTGACCATTTCTGTTGATACTCCGCCTATTGTAGCACACAGTTACAGTGGGTGTTTTGAGTTGTTGTTGGCCTGAGCACCCCATTTGTTGAGCTCTCCTTCTGCACACTCGGTTGCATTAGAGTTTTTTGAGTTGTTTTGTAGTTACCTCAACCCACACAGATTTGACATCATTTTATCACCATTGCTTCCCTGAGACACTCTCGGCGCCTCAGAGGAGAGCCCCCACAGCACGGATCACTTGATACCACTCATCGTAGATCTCGAGCCTTGTCACTTGACTCCACTCGTCAGCGGCATAGGACTCCATCACCAGATTCTGACGCCCCTTATTTTACATCAGACTCGGAGCCTGAATCCGAGAACACCCTTTACACCGCCCCTACTAGCCCCATGGCTGGCGTGAATCCCACTCCCTTAATAGGAGGGACCGTTGGTGGCACATCCACCACGACACCCGGTACCACACCTACTTTGGGTATGCCCTCCACAGGGGCCCCCTCTACTGTTCCCCTTACAGCACCGATTCCCGCAGTGGGAATGCCTGTCTCCACTCCATTAATGACTCATACCACCCCTGGTGGTGCAGGTCCGTCCTATACCACCATAGTTCCCCCACTTGGGGGTAACCTCCCTCACATGAACCCTCCACTTGGGGGCATGGGCCCCAACTTGATCCAACCCACAACCGTGTCACACCCTTCATCCAGTTTGCCATACATGGCTAGCCTCAACCTACCTGACCTGGCCAGATTAACCAACGACCCCATCCGACACGACCCTACGTGGCCCCACATGCCTACCAAGCTCCCCTCTGACATCCCTAAATTCGATGGTAAGGCAGGTGAGGACCCACAGAACCATATCATGTCCTTCCATCTATGGTGTTCCTCAAATTCCATAGTAGACGACTCTATTCGCCTCCGTTTATTACAGCGCACTTTCACTGGTTCTGCTGCCAAGTGGTATATCGAGCAACCCCATGGAACCCATGTCACCTTTACGTCCCTTGCCTTGACCTTCCTACAGTTCTTCCAGTTACCTGTCCGCTATGACATGGGGGTTGAGATCCTCCTATCTTGCAGACAGAACACGGCTACCCACATCACAGACCACATCCACGAATGGCGGCGACGTCGTAGCCTATGCAAAATCAAGTTAGATGACCGGATCTTCCTAGATTGGTTCCTCAAATCCCTCCTTCCGCTCATTGCTAAGGACGTGGCAGCCGAAAGACCCCAATCGGAGGAAGAGGCTATCCTTAAAGCCCAGTAGTTCGATCTCATTTACGCCCAGTCGGGTTATCTTTATACCATCATACCTGACGCCCCTCGTGGTGATCCCTCCCAGCACGATGCGCCGGGGGCATCCCACGCTACCGACGGCATCATTGGCCGTCTCTCTTCATAGCCTCAGCCATTTTCCATAGCCCGTCCTCCCCCTGGCCCTGAACCTTCGCGGGCTACATCACAGTCCGGAGCAACCAACTCGTATGCTCAAATGCCACATCAACACCATTCCCATGGAACCTCCTGTCCACCTCAGTGTTTCGGCCATATGAATTCCGCTTACGCCCCCCCGATCGCACCTCAGCCCTACTATCATCAGCAGGCTGCACCAACTCTTGCGCCGCCACAATCCCAACCTCATTATTATCAACCACAGCCAGCCCCTGCGGCAAACCCACAACCCACTCCACAGCACTACCAACAACCCCCTCAAGTAGCTGCACCAGTGCAGCCTCCACCTCCATATTATCCACCGCATCCCACTCCCGCACTTGCGCAAACTCAGAATCCACCTACTACCCAAGGGCAGGTTTACGCCCAAGAAAACCCGCCGCTAAACCAGAACAACCAACACAACCAGGGCCAACAAAACCGCGGCAGAGGCCGCAATTGTGGGAACAACCAACAGACCGAGCAAGCTGGTCAACACCCTAATTCCCCCGCTAATAATAACGCGGCCCCTACCAACCAAAACCCTGATCTCCCGCCCAAGCAGGCTAAAAACCCTAATTTGCGAACGAACTATCCTTGTTCTGTTTGCGGGGTCTATGGCCACTACACCCATTTTTGTCCACTTATGGAGCGAGTCCAACAACTTTTGGCTGCTGATAGACTACGCCAAGGACAGGCGGCTCCTCAAGCACCACCCAATCCCCCACAACCTCAGCAGCCACCTTTGGTGCTACAAAACCCCTTACCAAACCAAGGCTAGTGAACACTGAACCGTTGGCTCCCCCTCCAGCTAGTGCACCCATCCAACAAATCACTTACGCGGCTCCTGATCAACCCATATTTGACTCAGGTACCCACCATCTGTTGATGATGTCCTCCGATGAGGTCAACCTCTAGACTCGGCGGAACCAATATGGCTCCACCCTGGAAGCCCCTCCTGCCAATAACCCCACTAACGCTCATCCCACTAATCAGGCGTTACGTATACCTCCACCTCCACTAGATGGAGTTCCCAAAACATCCCGTTTCCCACTTCGCCGTATCAACAACAACCCCAATGCGCGGGCTGCGTCTAACTACAACATTATCGATGATTTAGCCCAATCCCCCGCAGCGATGTCTGCGTTAGAAGTCTTGAAAAACTGCCCTTTGCAGCGTAATACTTTACTCTCAGCCATTGGAGCTATCGATCCAAATGATTCGCAGTTAATGGCATTTGATTTGGACCAATCCGAACCCCGCCTGCCTTCCAATTTATCATTCCAAGTTTCTGTTTCCATCTGGAATTTTGTCGTCCATCGATGCATTATTGATGAAGGTGCCTCTACATGTGTCATGCCCATCTCCATCTTGCAAAAAATGGGATCCCCCCCTCTTCAGCAGTCCTCTACTGCGTTGCGAGCCTATGACGGCCGTTCAGCTCAACCACAAGGCCTATTGACCAATGTTCCCATCCAGCTGGCTGGCAAAACCGTCCTAATCAACATCGAGGTTATCAATGCATAGCTTGATTATAACTTTTTACTTGGCCGCAGCTACATGTATGCCATGCGAGCAGTCGCTTCTACCGTTTTTTGTATCATGATGTTCCCCCATGAGGGACGCGTGGTCACGGTTGACCAACTTACTTACCACGATCCCAATGCCCCTGCGGTGCCCGAAAATGTTCTCCCCATGGTGGAGCAACCTATCTCGGGTGCCACCAACACAGTCGTTTCTTCTATAGGGCCCGTACTCCCCATGGTTGAACAACCTATTTCGGATGCCACCACCTCATTCGTGTCTTCAGTGGGTCCCGGAGTTTACTCAGATGCGCCAATGACCTCGACCTTCCCATCTATTCCACCCCCGTCTCCTACCACCTAAGTATCCGATATATGTACCCTGTCCCACATCACGCGGACTCCTACTAATCAAATGCCTTTGTTTCCTAAACCCCCTTTGGTACCTAGTCACATTGGTGCTACACCCATTCATACCATTCCTTTCCTCTTCCCTCCCTTAGGAGTGGCTAGCGCCCTGGTCATGGCTACCCTCAACCTCCCCGGGTTAACCTTAGGATTACCCGTTTGGTATCTTTCGCCTCCCGTTCGTCCCCCGACACCAGATGTCATCCTGCAACCAGTGCAACCCATTGTCACTACTAATCAACCACCTCCCAGTGTTTCTACCCCTTCATCCTCCGCGAAACCCCCCCCTCTTCTTCCCAAACCCACTGGGGGCAGAGGCCCCCAACCTTACACTGCTGTCCCACCCGCTAAGATAGTCAAAAACCCCCCTGTATTTCGTGCTCCTCCCAAATGCGCACTGTGCGATGAGTTGGGCCATGCGACTCACCTATGTCGTCAGTTACCGGCATTACAGGAACACATGCAAATGCTTGACGATGACCCCACTATCCCGGTTGTCCATCTTGATTCAACCCCTAAGCCTCGCGACAAATCCCTGCGCACTAACCACTACTGTGCCATATGCGGGTGTTTACGGGAATTACACAAGTCACTGTCCCAATCTCCCCGATTATAGAGCAGCTCTCTTTGAGATGAACAATCTGGATCTCGAGACGGCACCACCCACCATTGAGGAAATCCACCCCCCGGACTCTTCCTCTTCCGAAGAGGTTAATACCATTTATATGATATCTTCCACCACTACTCCTTCGTCAACCAATTTGACAACACAAACATTCCGTACGGATGAGGAGATTCTCGAGGCTCTCACTGCCCCAGATTATCCTTGGGATGACATGCACCATCACTCCTACTTCCTCCCAGATGAATCTTCCTCTAACACTGCTACCCAATTTGCAGTTGAATCCAAAGACTTCCTTCCCCCCAAGGTCGACTGGTTCAAGGACCCTATTCCTGCTCCTGACGCCTTCGAAGAGGGTAACATGGCCAACATCTCACCTGTCATCCAAATTGATATCGCTGCCCCCGAAGGCACCCCCGAACTCATCGCTTTAGGAGCATCTTTCACTGAGCAGGAGATTGAGGAATACAAAACACTCTTCAAAGAATTTCGTGATGTCTTTTCCTGGTCCTATACCGAAATGCCTGGTCTTGACCCTGCCATTATAGCGCACCACATTGACACATGGTCTGATGTACCCCCTGTTCATCAAAAACAACGTCCCATTCATCTCTAGCTACAGTTTTGGAATCAGCACGACGAGACCGTCACGATGGTCACCTCGTAGCATTATTTTTTCTACGTCATTTTTTGCCCATTTTTTAGACACCACTAGTCGCCTCGGTTTACGTGCCACTTCGGCCGTTCTCCATTTTTCACACTGTTGATATCGCTGGATTCTTTTTTCCACGCTCGTGATGATGCTTGAGATCATTTCTCGCTCTCACTTGGTACAATTTCAACATTGTGTCCAGACACCACTCGTCGCCTCGGTTTGCGCGCCACTTCGACCGCTCTCCGTTTTTAACACTTTTTATATCGTCGGATTCATTTTCCCCGCTCGTGATAATGCTTGAGATCATTTCTCGCTCTCACTTGGAACCATTTCAACATTATGATCTGACACTTTGCTGCCTCGATTTGTGCGCCACATCGGCCGTCATCACATTGTTCCACACTTTTTACATGAGCCATCCACTCCTGTCATACTGCAAATGTTTCATTATTTTGCCACCATTCATTCACCCCACAAGGAGGCCCACCAGTGTTCCCCCCCACCCTCAGTACTGGTCATCATAAATGTTCTTTGATTGAACACTTCCTCCTTTCCTGGCCATTAATTCAGAGTCTTCTTATTTGCTTTCAGACTCCTTAAAATTGAAAGCAACCACGAGCATGTACTGTCCTGGGCTCGTAAAATCCACACGACGGTACCATTCCATTTATTCAGAGTCTTCTTATTTGCTTTCAGACTCCTTAAAATTGAAAGAAACCATGATCATGCACTGTCATGGGATCGTAAAATCCACATGATAGTACCATTTTATATCCACACTTCTTCTAGTTCCCTAACCCATGAAGAAGTCCCCCCGCGCCTCTTGGCGCTAAGATCGATCCTCTCGGCAACACCCCCAATCAGGTCACCTTTGTTCAGAGTATTCTGCAGTATCCTGCCATTTTACGACAGCTTGAGTCTCCCTCAGCCCAGTCACCCTCAGATCCTATACAGCTATGATCCCTTTACCACCAGTCAGTTTCATATGCTTCCCGATCATTCCCGCCATCATACTCTGAACAAAGGAAGTTTGAGTCCACCTACTCTACTTGACCAGTTATTCCCCCCAGTTTATCACCCCTGCCACCAGTACTATCACATTTCGGTTTTGCACCTCGTGCTCCTATCAAGGAAACATCATTGCCTTGATAGTTACAGGTCTCCCTCTGTCGACGATAGCCCCTCTATTCCAGAGGATAGACCCAGAGGTCCCTGCGTCTTGGACCCATCACCATCTGTGGTGAGTGCCTACGGACCATTTTGAGAGGAGTCATCATTGCCTCTCTGCATGGTTGTTTCTCACATGCTCGACTTCAGCACCTTGATCGCATTGTTGAGAATCGCGCATGATTTACATCCATTCCATTATTTGTCGAAGACCCCGGATTTCCCCCGACTCTAGCACATTGGTGAGTCACTTCGGAACACCCAGTCATATGTTCCCGTGGATGTCCAGGCTGCGTTGGTGATTGTATTCGGAAGCCATCCAGTTCCATGCTTCCTCGAGTACCCAGTTCAGTTCCAGATCAGTGTACCATTGCGAGTGTGACCCTTGTCACTCTGATCCAGCAGCGCATCAGTTCCTTTGGTACCACATTCAGTAGCACTGCTGCCATTCCAGTGCATCAGTTGTTCAGCTCAGACATGGTCAGCCCAGCAGTATGTTCTAGATTTGTGTCCCTTCTATACCCTTATGATATACACAGTGGTTTTCTATATATCCTACAGGTCCCTCTTTTCAGGCCTCACAGTTATTTTTATGTATCTTGATATGAGCATGGGAATGCCCACCTCATCAATCAGATGATTCCTCATCCATTATTGAGGTTATGTACTTTTAAGTCCTTGCAGGTGGTTCGAGATCGTTGTTCCGGGCTTCAGTTGGTTCCTTCTCTTCTCCACACCCCAGGAAAACCATGCATGACTTATGATGTCCATCGGCCATACGATGAGCTCCTGCCCTTGCACATCAGGGGGCAATCTGTTAACACCCAAAAAGGGTTCACTACCTCATCTACCCCATTACATGGCTCATTTGTCCATTTTCCTACCATAAAACCATCTAAAAAGCCTCCAAAAGGCTTAAAATTCCTCCAAAAGGCCATAAAACCCTCTTTTCCTCCAAAAATATCCAAAATTTCTCCAAAAAGGAAGAAAAAATATAAAATAATGAGGAAAAGGAGGAAAAAACCCTAAACAGCTGAAACCCTAAACAGCTGAAACCCTAACCCTAAACCGGTTTCCAAAACTATAAATAAGTGATGGAGACCCATTATTTCACATCTATAATCAAGGGTCCATATCCCCAATAAGATCCTCACAAGATCCACAATATCCACAATCACAAGTATCCTGCCTCTGCAAAAATTGCTCGTGAAACCATAGCTCACCATTGAAGCTACTTTCACCGTGAGAGCCCCTTTTGGCCCATTTCCACCATTGGAGAAAGAGAAGAAGCAGCTTGAAGCTCGAAGCTACCGACTCGAATCACCGGAAAGGGCTTCACCAACCTTCACATTGAAGGTCAGATTAATACAAAATTACTATTTACTTTTTACTGTTTTGTTTAATGAACTTGTTTAGATTTAATTTTCATTATTGTTTAGCATCTTTTTACTTCAAGTTATAGCTTTTAATTCATATTTCATTGAACTGCTAATAAGGAATCCATTGTCCTTAGTAGGTACTCATTCGTACAAGCTAGGGCTCAAACCCTAGCAACACCGTCCTAGCACTAATTACCATAACTAGTCTAACAAGTACAACCTGTTATCTCCCAAAATAAATTTATTTTGATAGGATGAATAATTCAAGTCATGTTATGAAAGATTTAAAGATGACTTACAAATTGAGGGTCTCTGGTTTTTCTATATTTGAGAAAATTGAAAGTTTTAGCTTTCGGTGGCTTATGTGGGTTTTTTAACAGCTCATTAGCCATCGAAAATCTTTATTTCGGCAGCTAACAGTTTAACATAGGATCAGGGTTAACCATTGAAAGCTGGCCTGATCAATTATTTGGTAAAAGCACTTTCGGTGGCTTAGGCGAGACTTTAAAGTAGCTCATTAGCCACTGAAAAGTGTTGGTTTTGGTAGCTTAGCGAACGGTTGAAGGAGGGCGTTAACCACCAAAAGCAAGTGAAAAGCGTTGGGGAAAAATTGGTTTCGGTGGCTTAGGAGAAAGCTTTGATGGTTCATTAGCCACTGAAAGGCCTGTCGTTCAGCGATTAAAAGAAGATATCCAGAGAGACCATAATCTGCCGAAAGCCAGTTTTACAGTGCCATTTGGAAATAAGGTTTCAGTGGCTTAGGAGA
Organism: Pseudotsuga menziesii; assembly: GCA_001517045.1. Taxonomy (NCBI): domain Eukaryota; kingdom Viridiplantae; phylum Streptophyta; class Pinopsida; order Pinales; family Pinaceae; genus Pseudotsuga; species Pseudotsuga menziesii. Next base: position 38,320 of record LPNX010884411.1, on the reverse strand, counting down.
ATAGGTCAGCATTTCATTATCCACTGAACAACTTGCTTTCGGTTGCTAGCAGACAATTTCCTTGGGGCCCTTGACCACCAAAAAGGCCAAAAGAAGAAACGGTTAAAAACCTATCAAATCAAGGCTCGTTAGCACAACAATGATCATTAGAGGGCATGATAAACCACCAAAAAGACATGAAAATGCATCAAGGCGTAAGTAAATGATTGAGGAGGTTGTTTTTAAGCTGATGAGGACTGATGTGATTTGAAACCCTACTTTCCCCTACAACTGTCCAAAGAACTGCAGAAGATCTCCACTCGGTATCCAGGTTGCATTAAACATGATTGTTGGGCAAGGGGTCTTGAAAATATCAACCAAATCCATCGTCCTCTCACCTAAGCATCTCTCATGTAGTTAAAACCCTCATAATCAGTGCCCAATCCTCCAGTACACTCCACCTTCTATTATAGGAATCCTCACCACCATAAACCATCTCTAAGAGTCAGCCTGCTATAAACACTCTTCCACAGAACTTGAATTGATTTTTGCAGGTACTCAGGAGTACATTCAGCAAATGAAGAAGGGAGGGCTTGCTCTCAGACAAGAGTTGGGAGACATTAGCTACCTGGAGGCACATCCAGAAGTCTACCAGTTCTTCAAAGATGCTGGCTGCTATAAGTTTTGTGAGAAAATTCAAGGTTCACACCAGCAGGTGCCTAAGGCATTTTCTCTCTCTTTCGATGGTTCCAAGGCAATCATAGGTAAGGAAGAATTTATGATAGGTGAAAACCTAATTGCTGAAGTGACTGAACTCCCTAGCATTGGGGAGAAGTGGTTTAAAACAACCATTACAAAGGATGCATGGTTCATATCTTATCTGAAGCCTGAACATAGAGGGGGGGGTATGAAAGAAAAGTGTCCCATCTTCCTGGCTAGAAGAGAGGTGGTAGCGATTATTGAAGGCCATTTTGGTCTACATAAATTGTGAAGGAAGATACAACAAGGCCATGATATACCATTTCAAATTGATGAACCACTTCATAGGAAAAAGCCCCCTAAATTTACCTTTCTACTTACACAGGAGCCTGGAAAAAATGGCACACCAAGTGAAGGCTTAGCCAACCAAGATTACTGGAAGATTGTCTCATCATGGTCTTATCCAACTCCTGATCCAAGAATTGCTGAAGAGGAGAAATATGGCATGGGCATATTTCTTGTTTTGGAATGTCTTTGAAATAGGCCTACAGCCAGAAGAAAAGGGGAAGTCTCCTTCGAAAAAGTCTAGCACACTAAGGAGTGGTAAAATGAATAGAAGGAATATATCCCCAACAACAACAGAACATCCTCCTTCCTCTTCTAAATCCAAGCAGGTCAAAAGAAACCTAGATTTTAGTGAAAAGGACTAGGAAGTCACAACACATAGTGGGAACATTTTGAACCTGTGCTACTCAGATTAAGAAGAGGAAAGAGAGGAAGGTGCTGACCTAGCAGTGCAAGTTGTAGCAGATATTGAAGAAATCCCATCACCTACACCAAAAGAGCAATATGAACCAGCAGAGAAGGATTCCTCTAGTAAGCCCAAGACAAAGGATAAATCAGTTGCTAAGGCAAGTGTATGAAATTGAAATTTTAGAAAGAGATAAAGAAAAACAATACTATATTGACCAGGAGGAATAAGCAACTGCACAATTCTTACCTAGGGATGGGAGAAAGGTATATCTTTCTAAAAAGACTAAACAAAAGATACTTGAAGGATAACACAAGGCTGTATAGAATGATCAAGCTTCAGAGGCTGCAGATGAAGGATACCAATCCAAACCCTAGCACTCACCTCACAATAAAAACCCTAGCTGAAGTTGCAGTAAGCCTTCAGCCTCCATAATCAAGAAAGGCTACTGCTAACCTTCCTAAAATAGAGCCTACTGATTAAAAAGATAAGAAAACAAACTTGAAAGAATAATTTTGGAGGTTGCTTAAGTATTTTTGCAGAACAGGGATCTCGGTGGCTTAGGCAAACGCTGAGGCAGTTCATTAGCCACCGAAAGCAGCGCTTTCGGTAGCTAATAGTTTTGATATTTTGACCTCTTAACCAAAGAAAGAAGAAAAAGGCATGGGATCAAATTTTGGCATGAAGGACTAGTTTTGGGCAAACATGAATAGCTCAGGGATGAAGTATAAAGATGAAGGGCACTGAAGAACAACATCAGGGAAGGTATGCTTCAGTTTTGCAGTGACATAAAGGAAAAAAGGATCGGCAACACTAAACTGTCTAAGTAAAATAGTGACTTATCTAGCAGAGGACCAGTGGCATTTTATTCCCAATGCTCACTTTCGTTATCAGAAGGTTCAAATAGTGAACGAGTTCTACAATTAGATAGTCTACTAGTTAAATTAGGGTTTTTTGACCTAATTGTGCAAAAACAATTATTTTGTCTATTTTAGTAAATCAAATCCAATTTTTCAGGATCTGAATATTTTTGTAAAGGATATAAAGCCTAAGACTTATGTTATTGAAAGGGTTCAACTTCGGGGACTTGTAGACCATTAATATTGGAAAGCTTCTCATATTGCTCATGACCTAATATAAGCTCTTTTACTATCATGTGTTTATCTTCCATTTTCTGTCTATTCTGTGCTTATGTTTAAATGTGTTATTCAGGTTTATTGAAGTTAATTGATGTATGATAGTTGTCATCCTGTTGGAATATTGATGATTTGAATTATAAGTACTTTCCTTGTTATGATTAGCCATTTATATATATCTGTTTTATGTGTGAATCTGCCAACATGATAAGTTCTCCATCTCTGCACCATATTATCAAACCTCTGAATGGTGGTAGTTAGAATCTTGATCCCTGATCGAGTTTCATGGATGTCTTGAAAGTGTGAGGTCCTATAGGTCACTTGACATGATCCACTTAGAAAAAAATAAAAACATTTAAGTTACCAGGCATCCTTGAGCTGCAACCTAGAGGAGTTCCCTGGAGTGCTAACACAACCCGAAAGGCCAGCTACCAAAATTAATGAAGAAATCATTGGAAAAGGAAACCCGAGATATTGATTATACCTAAACCTCCTATCAAATGATTATTGAAAGACACTATTGAATATGCAAATATTCAGCTTCCCCATCAAGCAGTTTTATTTTATGCACAGTGAGCATAGGAGCCAATCCATTACAGAACTAAATCCTGTCTGTTGTATTCTACTACACCAAAACCCATGGTAATTGAAATTCCTAGTGATAGTGAGGCATCAAAATAAACTGTCATCTATTCTTGCCTCATTTTTGAGGAAATAGAAACACAATCGACCGAAGGTCCGCAACCACAACAACTGCAAGTGATCGACACAATGGAAAGAACAAGGAAGTAGCAAACCATTCTGACCCCTGGATCGCATCCTGTGTCGAACCCAATCTAAGGAATACCAATTGTTCCAAGACCACAACAAGTAGCTATGGCACATGACAAAGAGTTGAGGTAGCTCGATTGGATGCAACCAGGAGAGGCATCTGCACAACCACCACCGAGGCAAAGGAAAAGTAAGGTTCCGACCACTCTAGATGAATGAGGAAAGGAACATGTTGTTGAGCAAGGAGATGATGTTGGCGATGAAGGAATACTACTGTAGATAGAGCCAGAGCTACCACAGGCTGACCCAAATTTCCCTTGTTACGTTCCGCTAAGAAGAGCTGATGCAGTGGAGGCAGATCTTCCCGAGAAGGTGGTGACCACCCTGATAGCACCACAGATCCCTATCGGCATGACCCTGCTGCATGACATCCTTCCCAACTTGGTTGTATTGAAATTCCAGGGCTATGAAACTCGACAACAAGAAGGGTTATAGATAAAATACTACATGAGTATAAAGAAGGCCACTGCATGCAATGCCAAGGTGATCGAGCCAGAGAAGTGGGCCGAGGGACTGGCCACTGTAGGTCTAACCAGCATGTTGTTCATCCCTCACTAAATTGGCCATAGCATACAGGTCACTACATATGTGAAGCAACTATTGGTCTTCTTCCATGAAGGATATTTATGGCTAGATCGACCCTATCTAATTAATGTTGAATTAATTGCAAGGATAACGGGACTCCCAAGTGAAGGCAAATATCCCCTCCCTTACTTGTCTAAGCATAATACTAAACCCATTAAGTAGAAGCATAGCCTTCAGTGAGTAGGTCGGGGCTACTTGCTTGGGCCCATATAGGACAAGAGTGTCAATGTTGCTACAAAAATATTATCCTGTAAAATGATTCCTAAGATGATCCTGATGCAATGTTCGACAGCAGTAGTCGAAATTGTGGATTTATGTGCACGGGGAGAAAAATTCAACTGGTAACGATACTTGATAAATGCACTGATCGTAGATGCGATGCTGGCTCAGCACAAGGATGACCACAAATTCTACTATTCCTGGTTACTTATTTTTATTTCCTTCACTGTTAGGGTTGATCCTCTAGACTATGTACAAATGGATGTTCCGCTATCGTGCTTGGGTGCAATGTACCGGAATATATGGTAAGATAAGGTAAACAACAATCACCAGTAGGATAACAATATTGTATTCTTCATGCACACAGAGGCATTGCGACAGGTTTTTCGGCAGTCCCACAGGATCTGCACCAGAACTGTGCATAGGTACGCTGCCTTTGTCAAATTTCAAGCTGATGTGCATAATATAAACCTTCTACCTACAAAATATGCATTTTAGCAGGTACATCGAGCAAGATTTATGGTGACATATGATGATTTAGATTCAATTTTCAATCTTTGGCTAGAGAAATGGCACGGCCCACTCGCAGAGCCGCTGCCTGAAGAACAGAACACAAAAGAACCACCAATTCATCAGGTTAATGATGAAGAGCATGAAGGCAATGATACCCAGGATAATTCATCGCAATATCACATTGAGGATGATGATGATATGGATGAATCAGACCATCATCCTGTAGAAATTCAGGCCAGCAATAGATTAATTTTACCCACAACAATTATCAATTGATCATGCAAAATTGCTAACAATGGAGATTGAATATGGAGCTGTAACACAAAATTATATTAAATGAGTGTAAAATAGCCAACCCTATAATAACAAAGGTTTCTAAATATATAGAATACATCAAGAGATCGAATGCATAAGGAGGCATCCAAAACTAGCATAAAGCAGGCTTACCCAAAATAGGCAAATCCCCCATAGGTGTAAAAAGCTGATCCCAAATCTGTCATGAGGCTCACCAATTGGAAAGGGTGCATGGGAAAGCTAATGAGTGGTGAAATGGCATCTCATACATGCTTTTGCATGGAGGAAAGAGTGGAGTATTAAAGGGGAAAAAAACAAGTTCACCTCACCTAGTCTTGCTTTCCTATGTGCCTTAAAACATTGAAAAAGCAGGCAGTAAAGCAGAAAAAGCAGATAGGTGCCTAGGAGGCCAAGAATAAAGAAGAATTGATTCCTAAGGCTTTCCCAAGTGCTACATTATTCAAATATG
>LPNX010884411.1:0-31234 GCA_001517045.1 Pseudotsuga menziesii | reverse complement strand
TTTGGTCTTATAGACCCACTTACACTGTACTAGTTTTCTCCCTGGGGGAAGATCCACTAGCTCCCATGTGTTGCTCTTCTGTAGCGAGTTGAACTCCTCCTTCATGGAAGCTTTCCATATTGGATCTCCTACTACTTCTTCATATGTTTGAGGATCATACTCCACCATCAAATATCATTTTTCAGCAAACATAGGATCCTTCATGCACAGACCACTCTCAAATTGAGATCTAGTCCTCCTTGGGTCATTGGGATCCCCAGCTAGCTCTCCTGCTGCATGTAGTGTCTTGGCTGCCCATTTAGGCCTTGTGGGGATGTTTGGGTCTTCAATAAAATCATCTCCATTAGAAAAATCAGAATCAGCATGTTCAACAAACTCTTTACTTACTTCTTGAGATTCAGGTGGTAAAGAGGCTTCACCAATTTCCACTTCTACAAGGGGTTCTTCTTCAAAATGAACACACCTTTCAATGAAGGATTTGTTTGTGCTCAATTTTATCAACTTGTACCCTTTTGAATCTTTAGAGTATCCAACAAAAATACACTCTTGGCTTTGGGGCTACAAAGCCTTCCTCTTCTCTGTCGGGATTCTAGCCCATGCCTTTGAGCCAAAAATCCTGAAATGGGTCACATCTGGCTTGTGCCCACTCCATGCTTCGAAGGGAGTCATGCCATCAAGCTGTTTGTGAGGCACCCTATTCTGAATATAGGTTGCACAGTTGATAGCTTCGTCCCAGTACTTTGGTGGCAAAGTTTTGGCCTCCATCATGCATGTTGCCATCTCCTTCAGTGATTTGTTCTTCCTCTCAGCAACACCATTTTGATGTGGTGTGTAGGGGATAGAATGTTGCATCTGAATACCTGCATCTACACAATAGTTAATAAACTCAGACTTGACATACTCACCACCATTGTCAGATCTAAGGACCTTGAGTTTCCTTCCACACTGGTTTTCAACCAAAGCCTTAAAGACTTTGAATAGGCCAAAAACTTCAGACTTGTGTTTCATGAAGTGAACCCAACAATACCTGGAAAAATCATTAATAAAGGTCAATGCATATTTGGCCTGACTCATGGACATATGACGAAATGGGCCAGCAACATCACTGTGAATCAGCTCGAGGGGTGCAGAGGTTCTCTCATGACTAGCTTTCTCATACTTATGCTCTCGGTGTTTTCCTAGGATACAGCCTTGGAAGACTCCTTTGGAAAATTTTATCTTGGGAAACCCTATGACCATTTCTTTCTCACTAAGATTAGACAAATACTTGTAATTTATATGGCCAAATATTTCATGCCACAGCTTGCTGGCTTCATTAGCATGAATGAGAAGAGCAGAGGGGTTTGAGTAAGGTAGGAAGTGTGAAAACATGTATACCTTTTGAGCATGACTCGCTACTCCTTTTGCAATGACTCTACCACTTGAGATTTCTGTGATCTCAACTTCATCAGGGGAGAATATGACTTTCTTAGGAGACCCAATGTGGGTCATTTGGTACACTGACAGAAGGTTGGAGGCGAGACTAGGGACATACAGCACATTGTTGAACTTACCATGATCAAGATCTATTCTTCCTTTGCCTTTACTTTCAGTGAGAGAGTCATCTCCTAGTACAATAGATGGTCCTTTCGACTTGTCCAGTGAGGAGAAATCCTCCTTAGTCGAAACCATGTGTCTTGAAGCTCCAGAATCTATGATAAAACTGGGTGAGCTTGATGTGCCAGCAACTAGAGCATGAACTCTCTCTCTGTCATCGGAACTTGATACTCCTTCTCTCTTCTTTGAGATTTCTGGAAGGGAGATGCCATTCTTCTCCAGGATATTGGTCAGCATATCAATCTGCTTTTTCATACAAGAGCTTTCAGTGTGATTTCCCTTCGAACAATATGAGCACTTGTTCATTTCACCTTTGTTTTTCTTCTTCTGGGTATTTTTATTGGGACCTTGTTGATCCTCTGGAGACTACTTCTTGTCTCTCTTTTTCTTAGGTGGATTTTTAGCTTTCTTTTTTCTTTTTTAATCCACCCTCGAATCTCCAGCAATCAAAGATTGATCTTTGGATGGTTTGATGGTTCCCATCATCACCAGCTTGTCCTGTTCTTGAGAGATTCCATGAAATCTGCAAGGCTAGGCATCTTCCAGGTTCGAGCTGTGAGTTTTGTGGCATAGAAGGTAGAAAAAAAGACTGAGTAGTCAGGTCCTAGCTTCAAGAGGATGGCCAATACGAGCTGATCATCTTTCTTTTCGATACCACATTGCTTCAGCTGCAAAACTAGTGCTTTGAACTTGGAGAAATATAGCTGCAGGGATTCAAAGCTACTGGGACTCAGAGAAATCAGCTCATTTTCGATCTAATGTCCCCTCATCTCCTCTGTCTTTCCAAAAATATCAGAAATATTCTCCCATACTTGATCCGGTGAAGTTAATCCATCGAGATGGAAAAGGAGGTCTCGGGAAATACTGAGACATAGGAGGCCATAGGCCTCATCTCTCCGATTGTGCCATTTGATCTTCTCTACAACTGCATTGGGATCTGCTTCTATTTCCATAGTCACCCTGTAGAGGCCTTTCACCCTCAACAAGATCTCCATCTCTTTCCATTCAAAATAGTTGAAGGGAGTCAAGATAGTTTTATGTGAATCCATAGCTTTAGAAAATCTGTCCTGACTGTCAGTAGAAGGCTCCCAGTCTTGATGTCGAACCTGCAAAACAATTTTTGAAGGAGAGTAATAACCTACAATGGCTCTGATACCATGTAGAAATTCATTCCAGCAATAGATTAATTTTACGCACAACAATTATCAATTGAGCATGCAAAATTGCTAACAATGGAGACTGAATATGGAGCTGTAACACAAAATTATATTAACTGAGTGTACAATAGCCAACCCTGTAATAACATAGGTTTCTGAATATATAGAATACATCAAGAGATCTAATGCATAAGGAGGCATCCAAAACTAGCATAAAGCAGGCTTACCCAAAATAGGCAAATCCCCCATAGGTGTAAAAAGCTGATCCCAAATCTGTCATGAGGCTCACGAATTGGAAAGGGCACATGGGCAAGCTAATGAGTGGTGAAATGGCATCTCATACATGCTTTTGCATGGAGGAAAGAGTGGAGGATGAAAGGGGCAAAAAAAAATTTCACCTCACCTAGTCTTGCTTTCCTATGTGCCTTAAAACACTGAAAAAGCAGGCAGTAAAGCAGAAAAAGTAGATAGGTGCCCGTGTACAACTAGAGGAAGGACAATCATCTTGAAAGAAGAAGAAATCTGATAGAACATTGAACACCACTACATTAACTGAGGATGAGTTACAAGAACTTGCCAACATTGTTAATAAATTTGCACAAGATAACCTCAACAGTCTAAGGGCCCAGCAAGTGAGCATTGCTACCCAAGTCCACGACCATCTCAATAATTTGACAGTGGCTATCAATGATATCAAGGACACTATGGAGGCTGAAACATATGGCATTGATCCTAGCATGCCACTAATTACACCGGCATTAATACCACCTATTTATGCCAGAAATTGTTCCCAGACTACAAGAGAACAAGCCAACATAATCTCATGAATTTCAATAAAACAAAATAGGGTTTTTAGGTGTTTTTGGTTGAGAAGTTTGATGACAAGAGGGAATGCGTTCATAAATCCAAATAAACACTAAATCATAAGCATAGAAAAACTGAGATGCATAACATAATAACCATTATCCAATAGAAAACAACACTAAGGTTCATCCACAAATGGCAAGCACTACAAGTATAAAAACTTTAAACCAACAATGAAATTACCAATTGAGTAGCTAAAACAAGCTATGAATGAAGCCAGAGAACAAACTAAAGGGTAAATAGAGAATATATTTCATAATCAGTATTTCAAATACACATAAGAGTCATTTACTTAGCTTATGAACAAGTCTGAAGACCTCGTCTTGCCAACCAAAAAAAATCAAACCATCAGTCCTCTTTGTGACATACATTAATACTATTCTTCAAAATTGGTTAAGGACTAAACCCTAACTGCTTTTCAGCCTACTCATCGAAATAGTTTTATCTAAATAATAATTACAAAAATAAAATAACCTTCAAAAACTAACTAATAACTGATTGTGTTAACAAGTTTTATAGATCTTTAGCTGCTTCAGCTAACAAGGCTATCCCTTCTAGGGATTGCGATTTTATTCTAGCCTTCAGTTGATCTGCTTCCATATTTGCAATCTTTCTAGTAAGTTCTTCATTTTTTTTGCAGATCCTTGATGGTTTGTTTCAACATTCTAAATTGACCTTTTGTATTTATCTTCCTTTTTAATGCCTCTCTTGAAACTGCAATCAGCTCCTGATAGTGGCTATTCACCTCATCTAGATCCTCTCTGAGTCTTTTATTTTCCATGACCAAGCCATCATTTTTCTCCTTCATATATTCCACTTGATACTTATACTATTTTACACTTCTCTATAAATTCTCTTTTTCTAAATCAAAGGATTTGTTTCCTACTGTGGTTTGCATCTCATTTGGAAGCCATGGAATGTTTAATCTCTTATAAATTTCTTCATCTTCTAGCAACAATTCTGTAGGATTTTCAGGAAAACTTAGGTTTTCTTCAGTCTCAGCTTCACATGGAACCTTTTCCTCAACCATCACCTTCTTTTATGAGTGAGAAGCCTTTATCTCACCTTCTTGTTGTTCATGCAACATTTGACTTCGTACCTCTAGAAATATATCAGACGGTTTAGTATCAGTAAGGACAGACTCTCTTTCTGATTCCATTGGCCTTTTACCTTTACTGTCACCCTCATTCAATTTTTCATCAGATGAGGAATCATCTATCACTGTTACTCTTTCTTTGTTCAATTTAGGGTTCAACAACTTCTTCATATTTAGTTTGAGCTTGTTTCTAGGTCTGGTTTTTGGTCTCCACATAGGAGCAATCTCCCCCAATATTTTGAAAGTTTTACCTTGATGGGTAACTAAGGCAAATTCAACAACTTTTAGTTTCTTTCTCTTTGGTAACGCTACCTCGTCACCCTGGCTGTGAAATTCCTTTTTAGTACAAACCCTAGTTGCATCAATAACATGGACTTTATCATCCTCAAATAGGCATTTCTCATCTTCAGACAGAATTGTGATTGGACTTTGTCTTTGAACTTCAATATCCTCTTTCTCATCTGAAATTTTCTCTGTAGGTACAATCTTTTCAGCAACATTTGTCTCTTCTAGTACATCATTTTCAACAAGCTCGGTCTCCTTATTATCAGACTATAAATATTTTCTCTCAATGTCATTAAGGTGTTGTTTAGATTCAAAATCTTCATTTGAATGATCTGAAACTTCCTCAAATTTAATCCTGTCTTCATCTTTGAACTTTACCTTTTGCCTGAGCTTTCTGATCAAGGTCTGTCCTTTATTAGCTTGTCTTCTGTGAGACCGTCCTTCTTGACCATTTTGAAAAACTGACCAGAAAAGGAAATACTCCCAAGTCTTTCCCCTACTCTTCAAAACAGTGTTTATAATGAGTTTGATAAGTCCATGGTGGAAAATGGACGGTTTAGTATGATTTTGGTGCTCCTTAATTCTACAAGACATCTTCTGTAGGCTCTTTATAAAGAATAAGGGTAGGTTCATCTTGGACTCATTACTGAGATGCTGAAGAAATCTGAAGTGGTATTTGAAAAAGAAGGCATATCTTCCTTCACAGGTAATATAACTCTGTAAAACCTTAATGGGTTCTATCCATTCAGGCTTGAAGTTATGAATGCGTACACCTTTACCCCAATCTGTAATTAAACCAGGAAGTAAGTACTTTTGTGCATTGAAGGTGAATGGCACCTTCTTAAACCATAATTCTCCCTCATTCTTGATGCCTGTTGCCTCAGCTACCAACTCCTTGGTGAATTTGAATTGTAAAGTATCAAAAGACACATTTTCTTTATCATAGCACTGAGCAAACTTATGGGAGACCTATGCATGATATCCATCAATCTTTTTGAAAAATGTCAACCATCCTGCATTTGCAAATATCTCTGCACATTCTAGAAATTTATCTATCCAACTTAGGTCAGTGGGATCGGTTTTATTTGTTTTTCCACTTTTCTTCATTTTCACTATGGTTTACAACACCTGTCAATTATTCCACAGTCTATTTATCTTCAAATCATCACAGTTTTCCCTATCACACAGTTCAGGAAATCTTCTGTACCAAATTACAACAGTTTGACCTAATCACAAAATTCAGGGACCTCCAATAGTTCTGCTCTGAATTTTACTATTTTAAATGATGAATACTTGGATATATTTGTTAATATTTCATTATTCATAGTCTATTAGGTGAGAAAACTCATATCCTTCCTTCGAATTTTGACATTATGGATTTTATCAGAAAACCCCAAATTAAACAAACCCTAGCAAATGCCACGCGGGGTACCTTCTTAGAAGATCAATACAAGCACTGGAATGTGATCTCTTCAAGGGTTAGGTGTCGAATTTCATGTTCCAACTATCTCTAACAGTCCTGATCACTTCAAACTGTCGCTGCTAGAAATCACTAATTCCTCATTTAGTTGTAAGAGCTCCGATTTCTCAGTAGTATGTTCTCACCGTGACTTTCAATACCTCCGTATCCTTTAGATGAGGAACATAATCCTGAAAACTCTACCTCATTCAACTTGCTGCCATCATTCACCCTGTGTTGCATGCAGTCACCATGATCTGCCTCACATGATGATCCTCCACCTGCTTCAATGATAAACTATGCAAGACATGTATCAAAGGTAACAAATTATGTGATTAACACCTCATGGACAAGACACCAAAAAAATCAGACTGAAAAATGATGATTTTGGCATTCGCGACTTTCTTGTAGCACTCTAGTGAATTAATTTTGCTCTTGTGCTACAAGAAATTCCAAACACATAATTTCACATCATTAAGTCACTAATAAGGTTTAATACTTGGTTTATATGCTTAATCTTGACCTTAGTGTGATTTATGCAACCATTTAATCCATATATACCTTGTAGAACCCTTCAATATTGAACTGTAAGCAAAATTTATAAAAGCGGGCTTAAAAATAAGAAAAATCAAAATGATGAAAACTAAAAACTTGAACTCAAAATTAACCTTTATAAACAAACTTTCCTAGAAGCGAAAATACTAGCAAGGTTGAAAAACATAAATAAAAGCATAAAACTAAGGAAGACAAAGTCATAACCTAACATCTGGTTCCTGCTGCAGGATGAAGTCCTCCTTGTGAGGCTTCAAGAACCTGCAGACCAGTTCCTTCTTTACTGCTACCTGCTAATCTACAAAACTTCCATTGGGTTATGGAGTCCTTATTGTGTTTTTCTCACATCGGTATATACAATGAAAACTAAAATTCCCCTAAAAAATTGTAGAAATGCTTGAGGAGTCGTCCATTAACTGGACTTGACAATTCCTCACCCTCCAAAGTCTGTAGAACAAAAGTGTTGTTTTCCAAAAACTTAGATACTAGGAAAGGGCCAAACCAGAGGTTATCAAATTTGCCATGTTTCCCTTTTTGCTCTTTCCTAGCATCCCACCTTAGAACCATGTCACCTATTGAGAAAGTATTATCTTTGATTTTCTTGTCAAACCTGTCTTTTATCTTCAATCTGTATAGTTGTGCCTTTTCTTCCACTTTTTCTCTATTATGCTCCAATTTTATCATTACATAAATCCTTCTCTGCATATCATTAGGTTCTTCCTGACAATCCTGAAAAAACTTCATCACTAGGATGCCCAATTAAACAGGAAAAACTGCATCTCTACCATACACTAATTGGAAAGGAGAAGTTCCAATTGCTTGTTTGACTGTTATTCTATCATCCCATAATGCATATTTCAGCATAGAATCCCATGATCTCTTATTATGCTTCAGCAGTTTCCTGATACTTTGAATGATATTTTTATTGGAGGACTCAGCTAAACCATTACCTTAGGGATAGTAAGGAGTTGAATGTTTCAACAAGATGCCATTCTTTTCACAAAATGTTCCCATTGCCTTAGACTTAAAAGCCTTTGCATTATATGTTACTATTCTTTGAGGGCACCCAAACCTACTAAGGATATTTTATTCAATAAATTCCATAATCACTGTATCTATGGCATTCCTGGTGGGGATAGCTTCCACCCATTTGGTAAAGAAGTCTGTTGCAGTCAAAATCCACCTGTGTTGTCCTCAGGAAGATGGACTTATCTCTCCTATAAAGTCCAGACCCCACTGCTGGAAAGGGGCACTTCCTGCAATTGTTTTTAAAGGTAATGACAACAATATTTGTTTACCAGCAAAATTCTAACAAGGAATGCAAGATCTTACCTACTAATATACATCTGCAAATAAAGAGGTCCAATAGTACCCAGCTCTTAATATTTTGTATGCTGTTGCCTTCCAATACTTGTGACCTCCACAAGCACCCTCATGAGATTCAGAAATCAATCCTTCAATTTCAGCTTTATCTAAGCATCTGAGTAGAATACCCCCTGGATCCTTCCAAAACTATTTTTCTACCAAATAGTACTTAATAGTTCTTAGCTTCAAATATCTAGCAGATTTTCTATCTAAGTGTTCAGGACATTGCAAATACAACACAAAATACACAATGTCTGCATACCATGTGGATGTTGAATAGAAGTCCATAATCTTTTCTTTCTCCAGCTTTGATTGATTTTCTCCCTAAGCTGGCTCTTCTGCCATCAAATGCAATCCCAAAGCTTGGCAATTTGATTCAGCCAATAGCTTGGATAAACCTTGTCCCTTGACTAGTTTGGTAGGTCTGATATCTACATCATACTCCATGATTTTAGCAATCCATTTGCCTCTTTTCCCCTCACTATCACGTTGTGTCAAAACATCTTTTATAGCAACATTAGGGACATATGAAATAACTTTGGAATGCAAAACATAGATTCTGAAAAATTTCAAACCTTTTACCAAAGAGTAAGCCTATTTTTCCAAAATGTTATATTTTAATTCAGAATCTCTGAGAGTTTTGCTAAAGAATGCGATAGGTTTTTCAAGACCATCCTTATTCTTTTGCAACAGAACAACTGCTAATGCATCTTTAGATGCAAAGGAAAAGGTTAGAAATTCTTTGGTGAAATCTGGAATTACTAATACAGGAGCTTCAGTAAGATCCATCTTGATTTTTTCAAATGAGTTCTTTGCTTCAGTGGTCCACTTGACTTCTCGATCCTTCTTTAGCATGGCTGTAATCTGCTTGATAGTCTCAGCAAATTTTGGTATAAACCAATGCAGAAAGTTGATTTTACCAATGAAATATTGGACAACATTTTTACTCCTTGGAAGACTTATCTTCAATATTGCTTTCACCCTTTCTGGGTCAATCCTTATACCATCAGCAGAAACTAAATGACCCAGTAATTTTCCTTCATGTACAACAAAGTGTGACTTCTTTGGATTCAAGGACAAACCAAATTTTGTGCATTTTAGGAAAGTTTGTTTCAAATTTTTTAGATGTTCATCATCTGATTATGAAAATACAGTAATATCATCTAAGTAAATTACCACAAACTTATCCTTTTCCCCAACAAAGGCTATATCCATATCCCTATGAAAAGTTTCTTTAGCGTTCATTAAACCAAAAGGCATCTTATCATACATGAAAGTTCCCCAGGGAGTAGTAAAATTTGTTTTCTCTTTATCATGGGGATGAATAGAAATTTGATTGTATCCTGAGAAACCATCAACCATAGAAATCCTCTGTGCCACGACAACCTTCTGCAATATTTGCTCAATTTTAGGTAGAGGATAAATATCCTTTAGTGAAGATCTATTCAAGTTTCTAAAGTCAACACACAGTCTGATTTCTTCGTTCTTTTTCCTAACAGGAACTAGATTAGCCACCCATGAAGAGTACCTGAGAGGAACAATGATCTTGGCATCTAATAACTTCTTAACTTCTTTTTCAATAACAGGAAACAATGCTGGATTACTCCTCCTCAATTTCTGACGAAAGGGTTTAGCATTCGGTTTTAAAGGTACTTTATGTTGTATAATCCTAGTATCATATGTTCTCAATTCTTCATAAGACCATGCAAAGACATCAACATGTTCCTTTAACAATTTAATGTACCTATTTCTCTGTTTTTCTCTGAGTTCTTTCGAAATTTTCACCATTCTAGGATGTTTTGCAGTACTAATGTTACAATCCACCACATTCTCTTCTAAAGATAGTACAACAGGTTTTAGAGGTGTATCATCTTTCAAAAATATCCTTTCTAAAGGTACCAAACCTTTTGGGATGAAATTACTTTTTAGTTCAATAATCTTGTGTCCAACAATTTCATTTTCAACAATCTCTTCAACGTCTTCATCCTCATCATCTTCTTCTTGATCAATCATGGAATTATAACCTCATGCGTAATCTCCAAAAATATTTTAATTTCAATTACATCTTCAAACACTCTCCACTGCTTTACATTATCAGGTACAGAAGGTCTGTACCTAATCTCAATGGGATACCTCAACTATGTGGTTTCTGGAATTCTAGAATGTGTAGCAGCTAAGGCCAATGAATCAACAATCTGATTATGATCCCTTGGAATATAGGTAATGTTAAAAGCTACAAAATAATTGTCGATCATGTCCCATACCTCATTTCGGTAGACTTTCAGCAAATCCTGTTTCACTTGACAGTTGTTCCTCACCTGCTGAACAACTAACTCGAAGTTGCCATATGCAGAAATATGCTAAATGCCCAAATATTTAGCAGCCTTCAATCCTAATAGCAAAGCTTCATATTCAGCAGTAGTGGTTGTAGTAATAAATTCTAATTTATACATCAGCTTGACTATTTCACCACCAGGGGATATGAGAATAACCCCTGCTCCAGTACCTTCTTTGCAAGATGACCCATCAAAGTATAATTTCCAAAGCTCATCTTCTTGTTCCTTACTGCATTTAACTGGCTATTCCTTTTCAACCTGTAACAAACCAGCAGTATTGTCATCATCACTAAAATGTAACATGCAAGTACCCAAATATTTATCAACAACATACAGAGGATGGTTTGTAGGGTTCTTGTCATCTGTCACAATATAGGCAAATTGAATCTCTCTGTACAGCCTTCTGTTTTCTCCTCCAAACACAGGAATAGTAGCATATGATAAATCCATTTGTTACTTTCCACCAAATTTCTTTGCCCAATACCTAGAGAGAAGTAACCCAAATTTAGGCGTAATATCTGCTACTACCACATCCGTTATCACACTTTTCATTGGTAACTGAGCCAAAATAACAACGATGTCTTTAATCACACCAAAACAATTCACAACTCGTGAATCAAAAGCATACAGATCATGGTATGGTTTTGTTATACTCAGACCTAAAGCCTCCATGATAGCCTTAGGCATTATGTTGTGTGATGCTCCTGAATCTAAAAGACAGTTATGTATCATTTGTTCATGGAATGTCAGGGTAATGTAAAATGGAGGTGAAGCACCTGCTTCATTCTTAGTTTTTTCATCCAAAGCTGATCCAATAAAGATCTTAGGATTTTCTTCTTGCAGATTCACTGTATCAGAAAGAGGCTGATTGTTTGCTGAACCAATCATTTTAATAACTGATTCTTTGTAAAAAGTATTTTTCATTAATTCAGCAAAAGGCATAGGAATATTTATTTTTCCTAATTCATTTTGCAGATTAAAATTCTGTACAGTTTTATTTACCTCTTCAACCTCCATACTTTTCTTTTGCTTATCCTGAATTTGCTTTTTCTATGACATAGGATCAGATTGCTATTTAGTAGGTACACCTACCTTCTTCTTTGGGTTCTATACTACTTGTTTTGGGCCTGACCTCAAATTCAAAGTCTTCTTTGGTTCATTCTTATAGACATTAGCAGTTATAGCAGTCATTTTCAGATTCAAATCATCCACTGTTTCAAACATGTCAGCATCATAATATTCTGCATTTAAAAATTCTTCTTCAGTGACAAAACCCTCAGTCAACTGTTCTCCAAAATAGTTCATATCCTGATCTGTGTCTTCAAATAACACTTCTTCTTCAATCTCTTCTTCATCAACAACATTGTTCTAAAGAGGTGGTGGTACCCTTTGATCCTCAGTCTCTCTCCTTTCTCACTGAATATCATTAGTTCTTCGTTCTCTAGGTATGAAGCGAGGAGAAAATTGTCTCCCCAATTGGTTCTGATTGTTAGGGTTTCTTTCACCTTCTTGAACAGGCTTGCTTGAATTTATTTCTAGTTCTAACTTGTTTAATTTTGTAGTCAAAATCTTCACTAACTTGGCCATCTCATCAATTTTACCTTCTGAAGAATGGGATGTTGAAAATCTTGGAGCTGCTTCCTTCTTACCTTTCCTGTCATACATCTACTGAGCTGTTTCCTTCTTCAATCTATTGGAAGCCAGTATATTAGACTCAACCTCTAACACTGCATCCTGCATGTTCAGTAAAGAAACAGGTCTTCTTTCTCTTAGTAGTAAGGAAAATTCATGGTCGAAAGCATTTGCATATGTGAGTTTTGCAGATGTTTTTGAAGGTTTTATTTTTGCAGGAATTCTGCTATACATTTTATTGAATCTTTTTGAAAAGTCTGCAATGGTTTCATCCTTTTTTCTCCTAAGGGCTCCAAATTCAATTATATAATAATTATGATCTTTGGTGTCACCCCATTGTCTCATGAAGAGGTCCTGAAGCTCTTCTATGATGGTGATAGAATTTGTAGGCAGCTCCCTAAGCCATTTTCTGACATCTCCATCAAGGCTCTGCACAAACATCCTCATCGATACGTCTTTAGCTTCAATATTCTGGATATCAGCATAACTGAGAAAGGCTTCCCAGTGCTCTTCAACTGTAGTTTCACCCTATCCATTAAACCTAGGCAGGTATTTTTGATAATCACCTCCAGGAAGTGCATTCAAAGGGTGAGGCAAAACTAATGGTGCATACCTGGCTGCAACCATTCGGTCCATCATATCTATAGGTTGATTTTGGGTTGCCATTTTGAGGTTGACTGACTTTAGTGATGGAGAGATTTGATTGGAACTTGGCTGAAAAGGGGTTTTACCAAATTTCAAATGAAATAGAGGAATTTTACTAGGAGATATTGTTTTTTCCTTTTTGAAGGATTGAGGATCAGTGAAAACTTGAAATTTATTGACAGGAATTATAGGCTTTAACCAAGGTGAAGTTTCTTCTTCTTTTCTCAAAACAGATAAAGGTGATGAACCATCCAACTGATCAGGGTCACATAGGGAAAGTAATGGTTGAGACCTTCTAATCTTCCTTGCTTTTTTCAATATTTGTTCTGGGTCTCAAACACCCAACTGCATAGGTGAAATAGGTCTGTTTCTAGTTCCAATTCCCCTATTAGCCACTGTGACAAACTGGTGAAAAGTAGTCTTTTAAGATTTGTTGGTTTAAGTTCACCTCTTAAAACCAATGAAATGATAAGTATTCCAGGGAAAAATATGTTTTCAACTTCGTTCCCCGGCAATGGTGCCAAAGATGTTTATGCCAGAAATTGTTCCCAGACTACAAGAGAACAAGCCAACATAATCTCAAGAATTTCAATAAAACAAAATAGGGTTTTCTGGTTGAGAAGTTCGATGACAAGAGGGAATGCATTCATAAATCTAAATAAACACTAAATCATAAGCATAGAAAAACTGAGATGCATAACATAATAACCATTATCCAATAGGAAACAACACTGAGGTTCATCCACAAATGGCAAGCACTATAAGTATAAAAAACTTAAACCAGCAATGAAATTACCAACTGAGTAGCTAAAGCAATCTATAAATGAAGCCAGAGAACAAACTGAAGGGTAAATAGAGCATATATTTCATAATCAGTCTTTCAAATACACATAAGAGTCATTTACTTAACTTATGAACAAGTTTGAAGACCTCGTCTTGCCAACCAAAAAAAATCGAACCATCAATCCTCTTTGTGACATACATTAATAGTATTCTTCAAAATTGGTTAAGGACTAAACCCTAACTGCTTTTCAACCTACTCATCGAAATAGTTTTATCTAAATAATAATTACAAAAATAAAATAACCTTCAAAAACTAACTAATAACTGATTGTGTTAAAATTTTTTATAGATCTTTAGATGCTTCAGCTAACAAGGATGTCCCTTCTAGGGCTTGGGATTTTATTCTAGCCTTCAATTGATCTGCTTCCATATATGCAATCTTTCTAGTGAGTTCTTCACTTTGCTGCTGCAGATCCTTGAGGGCTTGTTTCAACATTGTAAATTGACCTTCTGTATTTCTCTTCCTTTTCAATGCCTCTCTTGAAACTGGAATTATCTCCTAATAGTGGCTATTCACCTCATGCAGATCCTCTTTGAGTCTTCTATTTGCCATGACCAAGCCATCGTTTGTCTCCTGCATATATTCCACCTGATACTTATACTAGTTTACACTTCTCTATAAATTCTCCTTTTCTGAATCAAAGGCTTTGTTTCCTGTTGTGGTTTGCATCTCCTTTGGAAGCCATGGAATGTTTAATCTCTTATAAATTTCTTCATCTTCTGGCAACAATTCTGTAGGAGTTTCAGGAAAACTTAGGTTTTCTCCAGTCTCAACTTCACATGGAACCTTTTCCTCAACCATCACCTTCTTTTCTGAGTGAGAAGCCTTTATCTCACCTTCTTGCTGTTCCTGCAACATTTGACTTCGTACCTCTAGAAATATATCAGACAGTTTAGTATCAGTAAGGACAGAATCTCTTTCTGATTCCATTGGCCTTTTACTTTTACTGTCACCCTCATTCAATTTTTCATCAGATGAGGAAGCATCTATCACTGTTACTCTTTCTTTGTTCAATTTAGGGTTCAACAACTTCATCATATTCAGTCTGAGCTTGTTTCTAGGTCTGGTTTTTGGTCTCCACATAGGATAAATCTCCCCCAACATTTTGAAAGTTTTACCTTGATGGGTAACTGAGGAAAATTCAACAACTTTTAGTTTCTTTCTCTTTGGTAACACTACCTCATCACCCTGGCTGTGAAATTCCTTTTTAGTACAAACCCTAGTTGCATCAATAACAGGGACTTTATCATCCTCAAACAATCATTTCTCATCTTCATATAGAACTGTGATTGGAATTTGTCTTTGAACTTCAATATCCTCTTTCTCATCTGAAATTTTCTCTGCAGGTACAATATTTTCAGCAACAATTGTCTCTGCTGGTACATCATTTTCAACAGGCTCGGTCTCCTTATTATCAGATTGTAAATATTTTCTCTCAATGTCATTAAGGTGCTGTTTAGATTCAAAATCTTCATTTGCATTATCTGAAACTTCCTCAAATTTAATCCTGTCTTCATCTTTGACCTTTAAATTTTGCCTGAGCTTTCTAATCAAGGTCTGTCCTTTATTAGCTTGTCTTCTATGAGACTGTCCTTCTTGACCATTTTTGAAAACCTGACCAGAAAAGGAAATACTCCCAAGTCGTTTCCCTACTTTGCAAAATAGTGTTTATAATGAGTTTGATAAGTCCATGGTGGAAAATGGACTGTTTAGTATGATTTTGGTGCTTCTTAATTCTGCAAGACATCTTCCGCAAGCTCTTTAGAGAGAAGAAGGGAAGGTTCATCTTGGACTCATTACTGAGATGCTAAAGAAATATGAAGTGGTATTTGAAAATGAAGGCATATCTTCCTTCATAGGTAATATAACACTGTAAAACTTTAATGGGTTCTATCCATTTAGGCTTGAAGTTATGAATGGGTACACCTTTACCCCAATCTGCAATTACACTAGGCAGTAAGTACTTTTGTGCATTGAAGGTGAATGGAACCTTCTTAAACCATAATTTTCCCTCATCTTGAATCCTATTGCCTCAGCTACCAACTCCTTGGTCAATTTGAATTGCAAAGTATCAAAAGACACAATGTCTTTATCATAGCACTGAGCAAACTTATGGGAGACCTCTGCATGATATCCATCAATATTTTTGGAAAATGTCAACCATCCTGCATTTGCAAATAGCTCTGCACATTCTAGAAATTTATCTATCCAACTTAGGTCAGCGGGATCAGTGCTATTTGTTTTTCCACTTTTCTTCATTTTCACTATGGTTTATAGCACCTGTCAATTAGTCCACAGTCTATTTATATTCACATCATCACATTCTGCCCTATCACACAGTTCAAGAAATATTCTGTACCAAATTGCAACAGTTTGACCTAATCACAAAATTCAGGGACCTCCAATAGTTCTGCTCTAAAGTTTACTATTTTAAATGATGAATACTTGGATATATTTGTTAATATTTCATCATTCATAGTCTATTGGGTGAGAAAACTCATATCCTTCCTTTGAATTTTGACATTATGGATTTTATTAGAAAACCCCAAATTAAACAAACCATAGCAAATGCCATGAGGGGTACCTGCTCAGAAGATCAATACAAGCACTGGAATGTGTTCCCCTCAAGGGTTAGGTGTCTAATTTCACATTCCAGTTGTCTGTAACTATCCTGATCACTTCAAACTGTCACTGCTGGAAAGCCCTAATTCCCCATTTAGTTGTAAAATCTTCGATTTCTTAGTAGTATGTTCTCATTGCGACTTTCAATACCTTTGTATCCTTCAGATCAAGAACATATTCCTGAAAACTCTACCTCGTTCAACTTGCTGTCATCATTCACCCTGCGTTGCATGCAGTTGCCATGATCTACCTCACACAATGATCCTCCACCTGCTTCAATGATAAACTATGCAAGACACATATCAAAGGTAACAAATGATGTGATTAACACCTCATGGACAAGACACCCGAAAAAATTGGACTAAAAAATCATGATTTTGGCATTCACAACTTTCTTGTAGCGCTCTGGTGTATTAATTTCGCTCTTGTGCTACAAGAAAGTCCAAACACATAATTTCACATCATTAAGTCACTAATAAGGTTTAAGACTTGTTTTATATGCTTAATCTCGACCTCAGTGTCATTTATGAAACCATTTAATCCATATATACCTTGTAGAACCCTTCAAGAATGAACTCTAAGCAAAATTTATAAAAGCAGGCTTAAAAATAAGAAAAATCAAAATGATGAAAACTAAAAGCTTGAACTCAAAATTAACCTTTATAAACAAAATTTCCTAGAAGAAAAAATACTAGCAAGGTTGAAAAACATAAATAAAAGCATAAAACTAAGGAAGACAAAATCATGACCTAACACCACTGGTCAAAGTGCTCATTCAGAAGCAGGCACTCGGAGCGAATGAAGAGACAAGTGCAGGCACTAGTGCTAACAGAGCCAAGATAGACTTCTCCAAGTTGCTCTTGGAGGATTTCTATAGCATCCAGTAGGCAGCTGCAACTAAAATTTGCCTAAGGCAAAACACTGTTGCTTACCAGGAAGGAAAGAAGCAAAAGAAGGCCAAGCTGCGCAAGGCCCTGTTGGAAGGAAAGGATCGGGAACTGCAGTAGTGCATCAAACTCCTTGCTGAGAAGGAGTAGGAAATATTAGCCCAGGAACAAAGTCGTATCACGTTAGTGGATTCTATTAAGAATTCCATTACAACATTCCCACCAGAGGCTGGGTAAGAAGATGAAGACTCCCTGGCTAAAGTTGCCAGGCTTGTGAAGATCACACAGGATATTCAGCACCAGGTAGAAGATCTGCAAGCTCGGAAAATTCCAAGCACACCCCCAGAAGTGTTGGCAAAAAGAAAAAGAGTAGTGTCTGAAGTTGCTCAGAAAATAAAAGATGGAGAGGCACTTTGTGCAAAGGATATAGATATCATTGCAACCATTTGGGAAACATTGCTTTAATATGACGTAGTTGAGAAAATCAGGAAGAGTGTGCGAGAAGCAGATGAGAGCATCAGTGCTGCAAAGACATAAATGTGGAAGATGCCCCTCCCACAAAAGGTCATTAAGAATGCAGAGATCAGAAGCCTACAGCAGGAAGTGCAGACCCTTCGCGAGCAAGTAAAATCCAGGGAAGTCATAGTTGAGGCATTCTAGTTGGAAGTTGAGCAACTCACAGGGCATATTCAACCAGTGCAGTAGAAAATTCAAAGCATAGTGCAATAGATCGTGGAGTAATCCTTGGAATATGCCCATTCCGACTGTGTGGAGCCATTAGCCGCGCAAGAAAAGGAAGCTACGGTGGAAGTTTCTAAGGTTGAAACAATGGTGCAGGCATTCCAAGACAAGTTCCATACTACTGTGTAGCCTAATTCAGCACCAGCAGTGTCAAGTTGTGCATGAAAATAATCCCAAGGAAAAAAAAATAATAAAAAAATTCTTTTTGAAATTTGAAATTTTGAATTTTGGAGGCCACCATAGCGCCGCGTGTGCGTAAAAAGGATGTGGAACTAGAATTAGCAGTTGGAGAAAAATGATGATGCACATTAAATTCACCACCAAACCAGTTATGAAACAAATGACGGGAAGTCCAAGACAGCTGGCAAGTACTGACAGACTGTTAAATGCGTCAAGATTCAATGGAGATTTGGTGCTTGAGACAGGACAGCACTGCAGGCAGATCAAGTGTGGGAAACTATGTAATGGTGGCCATCTAGCTCATCACCATGTGATCACAACTGTCAATACCCAAAAGTGACGATGCTGATAATCATAACATATCTAAGAAGAAAATTTGGTACACAAGATGAGGGTCTTATGCTAATAATGCACCTGGATAAGCCTGCACAAAAGATGACCCAATGCTCTTCCTATAATATTGGGTTTCACTTGAACCAAGAATACATCACTGAGTTGTGTCTATCAACCACTAGATGTAGTTACAAATGGGTTGAGGAGTGTCTTTCCGAGTAGCCTTGCAGGCTAAATTTGTTGCTGCAGCTTTCAGCATGTCATGTGTATTGAGAGACATAAAGAAGGAAGATGGTGATAGTATCCCAGTGAAAAGTATTCGGTGAAGTCATCCTTGGATATTAGTAGTTCAGTAGATTAGCGGTCCTGTCGATGGCACCAGAGGGGTCTCCGGTAGGGACCAGATTTCTGAACCAATTTGACAAACTCTGTGGGGTCCAAACCAGGGTCCCTACCATCTTTCACAAATTTTGCAGGGTTGGAAAGTGAGCTCATTTTCTAGCAATATAGGAAGGTAGCTCCTTGTATCAAGGGATCGAGGAAGGGATATAGGGCTAGTTGCAGCTTGTAATCTATGCTGCTTAGGTGAAATTTGTCAAACTTTGGCAAATCACTCACCTCCATCACTATGGATAGCAGGGATTTTCTAGATTTTGATATGTACAAGTCTTCAAAGTCCATATCTATAGAAAAAATGGTGGTGAAGAGCAAGCTACAGAAGAGATGAACTTGAGGAAGAACAACAAGAGAACAAGCCACAACAACCCACAGCAAGCATGCATCAAACGCTAGGATCATGAGAATTACGGAAGAGCCAAGGCCACTTGGATTGCTGTGTCTGAATGAGACACTAACCACCCTTGGTGAAATTGGAGGAGGAATATGCTAAGATGATGAATGAGTCCCAGAGCAAAGATAACATTCATGTTCGTAGGGATATTTGTCCCTATAAGAAGTGCAAAGCTTACCTTGTCGGCTCAGGCGAACTCTAAATTTGAATCCTCCATTAGCCATCCTTTAAATAGTGCCAATAAATAAGATATATCAGTTTGCTAACCCCACAAAGCACCTAAGTCTGTGAAAATGTTTCCTTGAAGGAACCTATAAAAAAAAAAGGGAGCATGGTGCACAAACTAAGAGGCAGCAAAAGTTACGCCGAAAAACAAAATTGCAAAATATGTCACTTCGGTCATGCCGCTTCATATGTCCCTTGCTTTGTGGCTCGGGACGAGCCACATGTGAGTGTTGGGGGTCTATTGGCCCGGTAAAGGGGAATAAGGAGGAAGTTCACATGCACAACCAAGGAAAATGAGCCACGCACATTACTTAAGCAAAAGAAGGTCGTGAAGCATGTAAAGGGCTCGCGAAAGGAAGAATAGAGAGGCACGCGGAAAAGGATAGGCAAGTGTGGAAGAATGCAAGGGAAAAATGGCCGAAAAGTGACAGATGCAAAATCCAGATCATGGACATATACAACGGTGTAAGCCTGCAGCTATGCACGTATGAGAAGATATTTGTAATTCAGGCCAATAGTGCCTCGTGTCAAGTCATGATCACCATAGCTATAACCAGAAGGGGTGGCTGATGGTGAAGGCTAACAGACTACCGGTATGTAGTTGGCCCTATGTAGCCATGTAAATTAGTATAAATAGGAGGAATGCAATAGTTAGAGGGTTGGTTTGTGAGGTTTTTGTTAATCCCTGTTCAGTTTTTAGTAGTATTTTTTTATTCAACGATAATCCATGGAGAGGGATGTTGTTTTTGTTGCAATGTCATAGTGATTAGAGAGGATACTCAGGAAGAGTATAGTAGCAACAGAGGGGATGTTGAGCTGCGGATTTGGCTGCTGTGTGAGTAGACCGCTAAGAGTAGGAGTAGAATAGAAGAGTGAACCAGAGAGCATGAGAAATATAAGTCAAAACTTAAAGACACATCTCAAGATCAAGCTGCATCTCGTAGACTACAAGGTGCTATATCCTTTCTCATGCCAGATGGGTTTCCATGTTAGCTCTTTTGTTTGAAGGAATGGTTAATATGGTGAATTTTTATGTGACTGATTGCTATTTTCTTTTCATATAATGTTCAAATGTTTCTTGAATATCTGTTATCATCCTATAATTGGTAAATGAATAGTTGGAATGTATTGTTGAACTGAATCTATATATATATATATTAGTCTGTACGATTACTGTTTTGAACCCCGACTTAAGTTATAAAGTCGATTGATGTGAATTAGCTGCGCCACACGAGTTGCGTCAGCTGTGAGGTGGAAAGGAAGGTTAGGTCATGCGCGATGACATATGTTTGTGCTCGGTCACGCAGAAATGACTCCTCTTTCCAGCCATCCTACTGCCTTCATTGATCTCCATGGATGCGAACCAAGGGACTATACTCCCTCGACAATCATGGAAACATGGTTCTGGCGGTTACCCATCTATGAGATATCTCGGGTGAGATTGCACCTGCTTCTCAGGTGTTGTTGATGGGGCTTTCTTTATCAGGCCGATATCTCAGGTAGTTGGATCGATGAGCTACGTGAAACCTAGGTCGCACGAATGGGGAAAAGTGGCCAACATGTGGTAATATTTTTGGTTTTTGTTTTGGCATGAAATTGGTTTCCATAAGATATGCATGTTATTTGTTTGAAACTTGTGATTGAATACTGTAGTAGAGTTGCATTGCATTCAAAATTTGCATAAAAGTTTTTGACTCATTAAATTGGGTTGTAAAACAAAGACTGAAGGTGTGTGTTTATATAAAAATGTAGTAGGAACTAGAAAACTAATGTTAGTACGTAACAACCATAAGTACCAATAAGAGCGAGTTAACATAAAGGTCCAAATTCTAAAATACATAAAGTTAAGGCACACTATCGAAAGTGACGCATTTACACACACATACAAAAGGGTTTTAATGCAATGAGAAACATGTTACCAATCTCCCCCTTTGTTTTCTAAGAACTCATTGTTATGTCGATTGATTTGTAGGAGACATTTTATGGAACAATTTCTGCCATATAGTGTTAGGACTAATTAATCCTCCTTTATCCAACATAGTCTACTTGGTCATTTTACCTACCTTAGGAGGTTATTATCACTGTACTAGAGTACGGGGGACACACCTAGGGGTTATCTTCCACTTACAGTATCTGCATGAATGAGTTTATTCCCACCTGGGACCAATCGATACATTTTAGGAGCCCACTCTGAGTGCCACAAACAGTCTCCTTCAATAGACCTTGGTAGGTAAGCATTTATGCTGAGTTATGTTCCAATTACTATTAGTTATTTCACAATCAATTATCCTATCGTCAGTTTTGTATGCATGCAGGGATTGTGGTTCATTTTTTCCACCTACCTCATTAGTTAACTGATTGTAGATTGATTTAGTCATCCAAAGTTAGACTAGTGAGCTCTAGTTGTGATTTTTCCACGTCGAGTTAGCTAAACAATTAGTTAGAGTTGGTAGATTCAAATCATATCCATAGTATTCGAATTCTATTTATTGTACTATCATTGTAGTAAGGATTAATTAATTAAGATTAATGTTATGATAATGTGAGCAATACTTTTCTGTTTTTTGTGAAATTTCTGTCATGAATCCATTGTTCAATTTACATTGATTTGATAATTCCACTTCATAGTTCTTTTCAGATAGCTCTTATTTCAGCATGTAGATATATGGTTCATGAAATTTAACATGGTATCAGAGCCTATGTTTATGCCAGCATCAAACCTATGAAACCTCTGTGCCTGCACCAAAGGAAATTGAGTTTCCACATAATTCCTAGAATCATTGCATTGATCCCTCTGGATTCTATCCAAAGAAGTCTATCTAGGTGTGACAAACTTTGAAAAAGTGCACATGTTGAGATGGAAAGGTTTGAAATGACAAATGTTTGTGAATTGAAGTTTCTTTTGCAGTGATTTTGTAGGTACCTACGTAGCTATTGAAGATTGTTTTATCAACATATAGTGAAATGGAGAATTCATCTCCTCTATCACCTAGAATCCTTACACCCTTCAATTTCATTGATTGGAGGGAAAATACGAAGATAGCCTTGTGCAACGAAGGCTTGTTTAGGATGATAATGGGAAGATAAGTCGAGCACCAATAGTATGTTGATAAAATCCAAGTTTCTGAATAGGCTAGATGAAGCCTTTGGCTTCATGTGCATCCACATCTCCAGGGATCTATTGTTCCACCTTGAGGGACTCATAAGTCCAAATGAATTATGGGGCAAGATTGAATCTTTGTTTGGAAAAAATGATGAGCTTAGAGGCCATATTCTATAAAATTAGCTCATTGCACTCCAGCCCAGCAACTTCGAGACATTTCAATAGTTCTTCTCGAAATAAAAAGCCCTAGTCTTGCAATGCAAGCAATGTGGGATGTAAAGGAAGGATGAGAAACTTTTATTGTCAATTCTGAGCAAGCTTGTCTCAAAATTATTAGTCTTTGTATACACATTCCACTTTGGAAGATTATCCATACCAAATTGGAAAATGCATACTCTAGATGCATTTACAGATTCGTTGATCGAGGAGCAAGAAAAATTTATTTATATGGGAGTGCTCAATGCCTCCAAGAATCAATCCCTCTTAGCTGGAGACTCTGGTAAAGTGCAAGATAAAGGGAAGAAGAAAGGGAAGGAGAGTAAAAATTTTGATTTGAACTTAAAGGAGAAGCATAAATCTTCCAATGGAGCCTCAGGTTCCAAACATAATAAGAATAAGAAATTTGAGAAAGCTATATGTTCCTATTGTATGAGAGGCTTTCATTGAAAGAGCTAGTGGCATGAAGAAAATGATTGATTAGCTGTCAAAGCTCCTTGAACATAGAATTATTTATCTTCCATAAAGAACAAAGAAGTATGAATAAGGACACCCAAAAAAAGGACATGAGAGGTGCCATGCCTTGAAAGTAGGCTTCACTCAATCAAAGTCTTATCTGATTGATTTAGGAGCATCCGATCATATGGATTCTTCTAAAGAATCCTTCACTATTAAATTGAGCACATAGATCTATGGATCAACACACAACTCACAAAATAGATCGCACAATTTACTAAATAATTGAAGAATGAAATAGTGCAAAAATGGCTTGCAACTGTGAATGCTTTCCTTAATCAAACGTAATTAGATAATAATTACAATGAAGTACAATGGCTAAATAGCAACATGCAATTCGAATCCATGTGATAAATTTTGAATTGATTAGACTCTACTTGAATGAATGGTCAAATAACCTTGTCTAAATCATTATCGAAGGACTCAATGGTTAACTGACCTTGTATAAATCATTATCGAAGTTCATTGGAATTTTAAATCACAAATCAAGTGTCTAATTCAGTGTTAACTAAGCCTAATTGACTGTGGTAGGTGAGAAATGCACCTCTCCTGCATGCATCCAAGCAAACCTAGAGGTAACTAAATGTAGAGGACTAGAAATGAATGTAACTGACCCCTAATTGAGCTTGAATAGTCACCAACTCAACTCAATTGACCTTGGTTGGCATTGGCACTCCCAGTGGCTTGTAATTCACAGGGATCGATCTAGGAGGATCCTAAACTGATGCATGCAAGTGAAATCAGTGGCAGTAGGCCTCAATTAGTGTTCCCCACACTTTAGTAACTGGAACATGTGCCCCAATTAGGCCAAGTGGACACAATGGTGCTAGTGACTAAAAATAGACTGGAAGGAATCTTGATTTAGACATGACTCCTGATTTAGACATATGAAAAATTTGGACAAGGGAGGATTAATAATCCTAATACCCCCCCTGAATGCTAAATTGGACAATCAGTGGGACCTAGTAACTAATACCATAGGCCACCCATTACATCAAGTAAAGTAAAGTAACTGCTCAATACAAGGATCTAGGGAAAAAACCACATGGGAAAAAATCCCCCCCTCTAACTAAGCAGATAGAATTAGGATTCAAGTTTGAAAAAATTGAAAATGTGCTGCTGCAATATCTGTGATGTAGTGATGTAACATGCTTGATGTTCTGTGCACATGCATCTCGGGACCTGGCATGTAGACTTCTCCATCTTCTCCAAAAATGATGATGGAAGGAAGGAGGAATGTAACCTTTGTCTCTTGCTGGATGAAGAGGTGTATGATCAACTCTATTCTTCTGAATGTAGTGATATTGAGCTCTTTATATGTAGCATCTTATAGGGAGTTTATTGCATCTCTCTAAATGAGGTAATATTGCATGACATAACATAAGGGTCTTTACCTTCTGAGTGTCAGATTGATTTCTAGTCATCTTCCTAGCTTCCAGTTTGGAAGATGGGACTAGATATGGATCTGAATCACCCTAAATATCAATATCATAAACTGATACAAATGGATATGCAATACTAGTGGAAATTGTGAAATATGTAGATGAAATGTGTTTACCTTCCCTTGAAAGTAGCTGCTGAGAGTGTGTTGGTTCTGAAAAATGGCATGAAGTGTGAGAACTCATATGCCTTGGAGACATGATTTAAAATTTCCTTCGCTATGATGTTTCCAATAGAGATATCCGTGATGTCTACTAAGTCAGGACCAAATATGAATTGCTTTGGAGAACCAGTATGAGTCATCTGGTATATAGATAACATGTTTGCAGCTAGGGAGGGAACATAAAGCACATATTTGAACTTTCCATGTTCAAGCTTGATAGAGCCCTTCCCTTTGGCTTGAACTTTACTACTATTTCCCATATGAATACTAGGACCATCAAAAGACTGCCAGGAAGAGAATTATTCTTTGAATGCAACCATATGATTGGAAGCTCCAAAATCAATGAGGAAGGCATGTGCTGTGGAGCATCTAGCCTTCACTGCATGGCATTTCTCTTCATATTCTTTAGTTTCTTCCTTATGGTCATCCTTCCTTGCACTAGTAGGTATAGTAATATTATGCTTCTTCAGAAGAATATCCATCTCATATATTGTTCTTATCATACATGTGGTTTTTGTATGAAATCCCCTTCCACAGTAAGAACATAGTGTCTTTCCTTTTCCATTCTTCTTGCTTCTCTTCGAAACTGAAGGCTCTTTTGACTGCTCTTTCTCTACAGGAGACTCATCCTCTTGCTTCCATTTGTCATTCGCTACCTTAGGTCCTCCTGCAACAAGTGATTGATCTCTAGAAGATCAAATGATCCCCATTTGGATCAACTTTTCATGCTCCTGAGTGAGAGATTCAATGAAAGCGTTAAGAGAAGGCATCTTCCATTTTGGAGTACAGAGCTTCACAGAATGAAATGTTGATACAAATATTGTATAGTTTTCACCAATATTGGAGAGAATGGAAAGGATGAGTTGATCATCCTCCTTCTCAACCTTTCATAGCTTCAATTGGAACACTAGATTATTCAATTTTGTGAAGAAGTCATTGAGTGTTTCGAAATTAGCTGGATGAAGAGAAATCAGCTCATTCTCAAGCCAATAGACCCTTAGATCATCTTGCTTATTAAATATGGGGAAATATTATCGCAAACCTCCTTGGGAGTCTTCAATCCATTAACGTGGAAGAGAAGATCTCAAGATATTGAGAGGCACAAGCATCCGTAGGATTCATCAAGTGTTAACACCCAAAAAGTGTTCACTACCTCATCTACCCCACTACATGGCTCATTTGTCCATTTTCCTACCATATTTTCCTTAAAAACCCTGAAAATCCCACTAAAAAGCCTCCAAAAGGCCATAAAGCCATCTAAAAAGCCTCCAAAAGGCCTAAAATGCCTCCAAAAGGCCAAAAAACCCCTTTTTTCCTCCAAAAATATCCAAAAATCCCCTAAAATAGCAAAAATCCCCAAAAGGGAAGAAAAAATATAAAATAATGAGGAAAAGGAGGGAAAAACCCTAAACAGCTGCCCTAAACGACATGGTTTCCAAAACCATGGGCCAGCATTCCACCACTAAAAAACTATAAATAGGTGATGGAGACCCCTCATTTCACATCCACAGTCATAAGCATCCTTACTCTGCCAAAACAACTCTGGAAACCCTAGCTCACCCTTGAGCTACTTTCACCATTGAGAGCCCTTTTGGCCCATTTCCACCATCGGAGAAGGAGAAGGAGCAGGCTGGAGCTTGGAGCAACCATTTTGGATCACTGCAAATAGCTTCACCAACCTTCACATCGGAGGTAATATCAATATAAAAACCATTCTTTACTTTTTGTTGTTTTGTTTCATGCATATATTTAGAGTAGTTCATTTTTCTGTTTAGCATTTTTATTTACGTTTTACTAAACTGCTACTAAGGAGTCACTTCTCCTTAGTAGGTGCTCATTCGCACAAGCTAGGGGTAAAAACCTAGCTACAGTTTTTGGCGACTCCACTGTTTTTCTTTTGAATCTCTGTTTTCAGATTGGCTGTCCCTTTCGGCCGTCGTAAACCGCATTTTTCCCCTCTGTAGTCGTGTCCCGACCGCGTCTTTTAGGCCTTTACCTGCGACCCGACCGCGGATATCAGACCGTCTCTGGAGCCCTGCCGACGGATTCAAGTCTGTTACCTGCGATCCAACCACGGCTATTTAGCCTATTTGCTGTGATCTGACCGCACCTGTTGGCCATTTTCCCGCGACCCGAGCACGAGTTTCTTCCCCTTAGCTGCAATTCAACCGCACCTGTCTTCCCCCTTCCCACGATCCGACTGCTTCTGTCGGCCACAAAGCCGCGACCCGTCCGCGCCTGTTTCCCTCAAACCCGCGGTCCGACCGCCCGATTTTGCCATAAACCCGCGGTCCCGTTTTTGAACCCAGCCCCTTTGCTGCAATATTTTCTGCATCTGCACAGCCATCTGTTCCACCTGCAGCCCGACTTCCTTACAGCCTTTTCTGCAACATCATTTCTGTTCCATTTTACAGAATCTGTTTGAAATCTTAAAATTTTATTTCAGAAAATTTTGCATGTTAAAGTTGTGGATTCAATATTGTTGATTAGAAGGTTGCCCCTTTGTGTGGCACTTCTATTTCGGGTTCATCACCTCATGAGCACACACTCTGTCACCTAATTCAAGTGAGACTTAAAAAACTACTTAACTCAACCAACATTCTAACCCCACTTGGGGAACACAAAATAATCTTTGTAGTTAGGTAGGATCGGGGGGATAGGCTTCCAAAAACACCCCTCGGTTACTTACACATGAGACATAGCTGTTGTCCAATTAGGGAACCAAAATCCCCTAGTACTTTTTGGCACGGTCACAACCAATTTACCAGAGGGCCTCTCCCTTAGGAGGGTTGAAGTCACGAGATTGGTTCCGAAGGCCTGAGTGGAATACTGCACTCCATTCAGTAACTGAAGGGCTACCTTTCGCAGTTCTTGGGATATCCCTGAATAGGGGTATTGCGGTAAAAGGACAAAATGGCAGATTCACCTTTCTGGACATGTCATGAACGGGGTATCTTAGTTGCCATTCTTCTAGGATTGACTTCCCGGTGTCCCTCCCGGTAGGGGGATATCTTAGCCACTTGGATTTCCTATTCATATTGTCTGACTTGGATTTCATCACCTTGCAGAGGATATGTCTAGTTGAGTGAGGATACTTTTAGTTAGGCATTTGCATGCTCCCTTACCTCCTTTTGGTCTAGTGAGTCCACCATTTTTCTATTTTTTAGGAAACCTGCTGTTTGTTGGTATTTTGACCATTTCTGTTGATACTCCACCTCTTGTAGCACAGCTGTTACATTGGGTGTTTTGAGTTGGTTGTTGGCCTGAGTGCCCTATTTTTCAAATCTCTCCTTCTGCACACTCGGTTGCATTAGGATTTTCGAGCTGTTTTTCACCCACCGCAACCCACAGAGATTTGACACCATCTGTCACCATTGAGTCTCTGAGACATTCTCGGCACCTCAGGGGTGAACCCCCACAACATGGTTCACTTGACACCACCCTTCATCGACACAGATCATCTTCACTTGATACCACTTATCATAGATCTTGAGCCTTGTCACTTGACTCCACTCGTCAGCGGCATCGGACTCCGTCACCAGATAGTGACGCCCCTTATTTTACCTCCGATTCTGAGCCAGAGTCTAAGAACCCCATTTACACTTCCCCTACCAGCCCCATGGCTGGCATGACTTCCACTCCCGCCTTAGTAGAGATCATTGGTGGCACATCCACCACTACACCAGTTACCACACCCGCTTTCGGTATGCCCTCCACAGGGCCCCCATCTACCGTTCCCCTCATGACACCTATTCCCGCAGCGGGAATACCTATTCCCACTCCATCAGTGGCTCACACTACCCAAGGTGGTGCGGGACCATCCCACATCACCTTAGTTCCCCCACTTGGGGGCAACCTCCCCAACACTACCCCTCCACTTAGGGGCATTGCCCTCAACTTGGTCCAACCCACTACCGTGTCACATCCTTCTTCTAGTTTGCCATTCATGGCTAGCCTCAACCTGCCTGACCTAGCTAGATTGACCAACGAACCCATCCGACACGACCCTGTGTGGCCTCACATGCCCACCAAGCTACCCTCTGACATCCCCAAGTTCGAGGGTAAGGTAGGTGAGGACCCACAAAACCACATTATGTCCTTCCATCTATGGTGTTCCTCTAACTCCATAGTGGACGACTCTATTTGCCTCCGTCTCTTACAGCGCACCTTCACTGGCTCTGCAGCCAAGTGGTACATCGAGCAACCCCATGGAACCCATAACACCTTTGCTTCCCTTTCCTCAACCTTCCTGCAGTTCTTCCAGTTACCTGTCCGCTATGACGCGGGCGTTGAGATCCTTCTATCATGCAGACAAAACACGACTACCCACATCACGGACCACATTCATGAATGGCGTCGACGCCGTAGCTTATGCAAAATCAAATTAGATGACTGGATCTTCCTAGATTGGTTCCTCAAATCCCTCCTTCCCTTCATTGCTAAGGATGTGGCATCCGAAAGACCCCAGTATGAAGAAGAGGCCATCCTTAAGACACAACAATTCGAATTCATTTACGCCCAGTCGGGTTATTTTTATACCATCATACCTGATGCCCCTCGCGGCGAGTCTTCCTAGCAGGATGTGCCGGGGGCATCCCATGCTACCGACGGTATCATTGGCCGTGTCTCTTCGCATCCTCAACCATTTTCCATAGCACGTCCTACCCCTGGCCCTGACCTTTCGCGGGCCACCTCACAGCCTGGAGCCACCAACTCATATGCTCCCATGACACATCACCACCATTCCCATGGACCCTCATGTCCACCTCAGTGTTTCGGTCATACAACTCCAGCTTACGTCCCCTCGGCTGCACCGCATCCCTACTACCACCAGCAGGCTGCACCAGCTCTTGCACCTTCACAAGCCCAACCCGCTTATTACCCACCACAGGCAGCCCCTGCGGCCAACCCACAACCTGCTCCGTAGCCCTATCAGCAACCCGCTCAAGTTGCTACACCTGCACAGCCTCCACCTACATATCATCCACCGCAGCCTGCTCCTACACCTGCGCAACCTCAGAATCCACCCGCTGCCCAAGGGCAAGTTTACGCCCAACAAAACCCGCAGCAAAACTAGACCAACCAATGCAACCAGGGCCAACAAAACCGCGGCAGGGGCCGAAATCGTGGGAACAACCAACCTCCAAACCAAGCTAGTCAACCCCCTAATCCCCTTGATAATAATAATGCGGCCCCTGCTAACCAAAACCCTGATCGCCCGCCCAAGCAGGCTAAAAACCCCAATTTGCGAACAAACCATCCTTGTTCTATTTGTGGGGTCTATGGCCACTACACACATTTTTTCCCACACATGGAGCGAGTTCGGCAACTTTGGGCTGAATATGCCCACCGCCAAGGGCAGGCGGCTCCTCAAGCACCACCCAACCCCCCACAGCCTCAGCAGCCACCTTTGGTGCTGCAAAACCCCTTACCAACCCAAGGCGTAGTGAACACCCAACCATTGGCTCCCCCTCAAGCCAACGAACCAACCCAACAACAAATCACTTACGCTGCTCCTGATCAACCCATGCTTGAATCCGGTACCCACCACTTGTTGATGATGTCCTTCGATGAGGTCAACCTCCAGACCTGACGGAACCAATATGGCTCCACCTCTGAAGCCCCTCCCATCGATAAACCCACTAATGCTCATCCCACTGATTAGGCGTTACGTATACCTCCACCTCCACTCGATGGAGCTCCCAAAGCACCCCGTTTCCCACTTCGCCGTATTAAAAATAACCCCAATGCGCGCGCTGCGTCAAACTACAACATTGTTGATGACTTAGCCCAATCTCCTCCATCCATGTCTAAGTTAGAAGTCTTAAAAAACTGCCCTTCGCAGCGCAAGACTTTACTCTCAGCCATTGGGGCTATCAATCCAAATGATTCGAATGTAATGGCGCTTGATTTGGACCAATCCGAACCCCGCATGCCTTCCACTGTAGCATTCCAAGTTTCTGTTTCCATTCGGAATTTTGTCGTCCATCGATGTGTTTATTTTTCATATGCTTTACTAAGACATCAGTATGTCATTTCATTTTTCATAATAAAAGCATATAAAGCAGGATCACTGAAAGAAACAATATCACAAGAACAACACAGATTTATCCTGGGAAAACCCTAAAGGGAAAAAAACCCAGCAAAAGCTTCCTCAATATAGATGCCCCAAAAGGGAAAAAGGTAA
>LPNX010884390.1:0-17753 GCA_001517045.1 Pseudotsuga menziesii | reverse complement strand
TCCATTTTGAGGATCTAGAACCCTTATATAGGTTATGTTTGGTAATTTGAGGTAATATTAATGACCATTGATCCCTATAACCGTTATTTATAAATCTTTATTTATAAATTAAAAAATTAGATCCTTCCTTGACCATGTATATGTCTTTGAGATGCATACATGGATATCAAACCTCTTAATGTATTTAATATACACCGTTGAAATAAAAACACCCCCTAAATAGGTCATATGTGGTGGTTTGCAACCTTCTTCCCAACCCTTTATCCCTAGGTGTGTATGTTTAGTGACTATGTCTAGGTTTCCTACATTTACCTCATCTAGATACAAGACCTATATATGGGGATTAAAAACTCATAATGGTAATCCTATTCCCATTTATAGGACACATATCCCCAGTAGAGGTGATGTGTTTTGGTTTGAGGCCTTGATTATGGCCCTCAAGCCCTAGAATCTCCCCTTAGGATCTAAGTCCTAAGCTTCATTCTTTGACAAATTCTATATCTGAGATACATGTTTGGTTCTCCAAACCTCTAAAAAATGTATATATTTCCACCTATAAGCTGAATATTCCTTATATAGGTATTCCTAGTGGTATAAGGACTCATTCATAATCCTTAAGTCCTCAAAGTTACATATAGGGTCTAAGTCTTGGGTTTATTCCCCTAACAATATATATGCCCTTAAGACCCATACTTGGTGTTCAAAATCTCCTAATTATGTTTGAATATGCTCATATGGAGGCCTACATATATCCCCTTGAGATATCAAATGTAGTGGTTCAAGGTGTCATTCTTCACCTTTGATCCTATTTTTTTTAGGAACTAAGGCATGTGTTAACTCCTTTCATTGATGTAATCCAATGGGGGAAGCTTATGGGTGTGTTGATTTTTTAGACATCATTCTTTGTCATAGATGCATATAATCTTTTCTTATGGCATGATTCTTAGGATTCCTCCCTTTTGTATGCCAATGCCCCAAGGACTCTACCTGGAGGTCACAACTTACTAATGGGATGGATATCCATAGACAAAGACAAAGGATACCCTTGAAAGGTCTTGAGTGTGCTTCCTTTAGTAAGAGATCATGGCCTTGGATGCTTATGAAATTATATTACAACCTAAGTCTTGAGTTTTCTCTACTAGCCATGTGTAGGGTGCTTACATCCACACCTAGTGCTTAAAAATTCTTAATGGCACACATTTCCCCACTTAAAAATATATGTATCATAGGAGGTCATTAGTGACTCTTCAAGGTGTTTTTCGTATCCTTTGACACCTAAAGGATTCGTTCAGGGAACATTAAGGCCATATTTACTCTTTTAATAATTTCTAGGTTCCTAAAACCCATGCCTAATGTTAATCCTCATAATGACAATGATATCCCCATAGATATGTAGGTTAGACACAGTCTTTGGATATCATGAGTGGTGGTTCAAGGTGTCTTTGATCCTTGGATTCCTAGATCTTACTTTAGTGGTCACGGATTTGGTTTCCATCCTTTAACATGTCAAGGCCCCCAAATCCATACCTAATGATAAAAACCTTCTAAAGGAACTAACATCTCCACATGAAGGGAACACATTTTGTTGGAGGTCAAGTGTGGTGTTTCAATGCATTATTTAGGAAATACATGCTTGAAAAATTCCTTTATGATATAAGGCAAGAAGATCCAGATACACAGTGCCATGGATACCCCTGCAAAGTCATGTGTGGGTTTTGGAGGCATTGTTGAGGGCTTTGGATTCCTAAATTATTTCTTAAGTCCAAAAGTATGGTCTTCCTCCCTAGAAATTCATTCCCAACAACTTGATACATGTACATGCTACTCAAAAAAACTTCATAGGACCAACATACTCAAATGTAAGCCAATGATACACTCGAAAGGTCATGTGTTGTTGGTTGAGACAACCTTCTTAACCTTGGATGTCTAGAAGATTCATTTAGGGATTGAGCTTCATGCCTCTTTCCATGACCATGTACAAGCCCCCAAGTCCTAAGACTCAGATACATAGTGCCATGGATACCCTTGCAAAGTGACACATGGTCCTTTAAGACATTGCTCCCGATTTTAGACATGTAAATTTTTTATTTAGGGACAAAGACATGGTATTTCCGTAGAATTCCATTTGCAAGGAATTGAGAAACATACATATTTCATAAATGCACCTAATGGAATATTCTCCCTTAATCATATGCCAATGATAACCTCTAGATGCCATGTGTGGCTGGTGGAGGAAACGTTCTTAGCCTTGGATGGATAAAATATTTCTTTAAAGGTCATGGTTAAGGTTTTTTCCATTAAACATGTACAAGGAATCAAGGCCCCACGACCTATATAGAAATCTCAATGGATACCCTTTTAACAGTCATGCATGGTGATTTTAAGTATTGTTCATGGCTCTTGGTTCCTCAATGGATTATTTAGGCACAAATGCATACTCTTCTTCTCTAGAATGTCATTTCCAAGACTCTGATACACCTACATTCTTTCTAAAACCACGTAATGATTTTAATATACTTAATCATAGGATTGTGATACCCTTAAGAGGCCATGTGTGGTTGGTTGAGGCAATCTTCTTATCCTTGGATGGATATAATATTCCTTTAGGGCCAAAGGTTCAAGTCTCCTCCCTTGACCATGTGCAAGTCCTCAAGGTCCCAAGACATGGATACATAGCGGCATGTATATCCATGCAAGGTCATGCATGGTTCTCTATGCATTGTTTGTTTCTCTATATTCCTCAATAATTTCTTTAGGTACAAATCCATGGTAGTTTTCCTTGAAACAACATTACCAAGGCCTTGAGACAGGTAGATACTACTCAAACCCACCTAATGTAAATGACATAATCAATCATAAGCTAATGACACCCTCAAGAGGTAATGTTTTGTTAGTGGAGGAAATTTTATTAGCTCTAGATGGATAGAAGAATGCTTTAGAGCTCAATATTCAGGTCTCCTCCACCGATCATCCCCAAGGCTCGAAGACCACAATACCTGCATACATAGTTCCATAGATAGCACTCTGAAGTAATTAATTGTTCTTTTAGGTTGTGTTAATGATGGCTCTATATTCCTTAATGATTTACAAAGGGCCAAAAACATGGTGTTCTTCCATGGAACATCTTTCCTAAGGGCTTAAGACATGCACATATTACTTAAAACCATCTATTGGTAACACCATCCTCAATCATAAGCTAATTATACAATTACTAGGTAATGTATGGTTGGTGGAGGAAAATTTCTTACCCTTGGATGGATATAAGCTTCCTTTAAGGGTGAAGGTTCAGGTATTCTCCACTAACCATGTTGAAGGACCCAAGGCCATAACGCTTAGATACATAGTACAATGGATTGTCGTATGAATTCATGCATGGTTCTTCAAGGAATTATAATTTATGGATTTGGATGCCTCAACCATTTCTTTAGGGATAAAGGCATGGTGTTATTCCCTAGAAAATCACTCCCAATCCCTCGAGACATGTACATACTTCTCAAAACCACCCAATGATAGCAACATCCTCAATCATAGGCTAATTTTACTCTCAAGAGGCTATGTGTTGTTGGTGGAGGAAACATTCTTAGTCTTCAATGGATAGAATAT
Source organism: Pseudotsuga menziesii (assembly GCA_001517045.1). Lineage (NCBI taxonomy): Eukaryota > Viridiplantae > Streptophyta > Pinopsida > Pinales > Pinaceae > Pseudotsuga > Pseudotsuga menziesii. The sequence goes on along the minus strand of LPNX010884390.1, from coordinate 14,150 downwards.
TCCTTTAATGGTTTATATTTAGGTATCCTCCATTGATCATGTCGAAGGTCATAAGGCCATAAAACCTAGATACATAGTGCCTCGATGGATTTGGATTCCTTAACAATTTCTTTAGGATAAATTGATGGCCATATTCCTTGTAATGTCATTACCAAGGCCTTGGGACACCTACATAAGGCTCTTGCTTTCTTTATATGACTCTAGTCAATGCCTTGAGATGTATCCCACTATGAAAAAGCTCTTAATTGTGCCCATATTCAAAATTTATGCCAAATATATACTTTAAAGGGTGTATGCTATGGTTCGTGGTCTTTATCATTTCCCATTACCTCAATATTATCATGTTAGGGTATACTTATTTGAATTTATTCTCCGACAATTTTCTAAGACCCATCGCTAGTACATGAAACCACATATTTCCACACATATCCCACTTTAAGAATAATTATATCCTATACATTGCATGATATCCTAGGTGATAGTTTGAGTAATCGATATTATCCTAATATGCCTAAAACCCTCCTTTACATCCTAATTCTTGTAATTCCTCCCATGACTATGTCCAAGATTCTCACACCTAGTGTCTCTTATATGAATGCTTAGATGCTAAGGATAATGCTTGGAGTTCATGGTGTGTGTTTTAAATCTTCCATTAGGGTCTACGACCCAAGTTTCCTCCTATCAGATTATACAAAAACCTAAGACTCATGTATACTAGAAAAAATCTCATAATGGTGTTGATTTCCTCAATCAGAGGTAAATAATATCCCCAATATGTCATGTGTAGTGGTTTGAGCTATTGTATTTTTCCTTGGGTGCAAAAAATATTTTATTAGGAACTCGGGCCTAGGTTTCCTCCCTTAAACATGTTAAGGGCCTACATGCCCATATATAGTGCTTAAAAATTCTTACTTACATGAATACCCACAATATTAGGCCAAGGATACCTTATGGGGTGTTGTGATGGTTCAGGGTATACTTTTTAATTTTATTTTCTTAAAGGTTTCCTTTAAGGTCCAAGGGCTAGGTTTCCTCCCTCAATCATGTCCATGCATTGAATACTTATACCTAGTTTTATTTCCTCCAATATTTCCTATTATCTTTATTATAAGGCCATAGATATTCTCAAAAAGTCATTTGTGTTGGCTTAACAAATGATTATTATCCATACATGGCTATAAGCTTCATTAAGACATACCTAGGTTGCTTCTCTTAACTAGGTCAAGGACCAATAGACCTATCACTAGTGATCAAAATGTTATAACATAATCAATGTACACACATAGACGTTAAGAATATTGTTAGGAAGACATGTGTGTTAACAATATTTCTTGGTCCTACATTCATAAAATCTTATTTTAGGGTCTAAGGAAGAGGTTTCCTCCCTTGAGCATGTCCAAGGATTTGAGACACATGTCTTGTGCACAAAGCATAGAAATGATATTAATATCCATCAATATATGTAATAATATCAATAAAAATATACCATATGGAATAATCAAATTTCAATTCAAATGGCTTTTATTAATATTTTATAATAGTAATAAATTCAAAATGGTTGTGAATAATTGAATTGAGATATTTACAAAAAATTCATTGTGAACTTCTTTTTTTTTGGTACAAAATATAATAAATGAATCATGTGAGTTTATTTTTTAAATAGTAAAAAAACAAATAATTGAATTTGTTGCAATTGTGGTTTAAGACCTCATAATTCAATCATGAGCATTTATTTGAATGAAAAAAATTGAATTAAGTTATTACAAAATAATTATTTGTAATGTTCTTGTGTTTATGGTGCAAATCATCATAATTAAATCTTTTTTGTACATGTCCATGTGACAAATATGACCTTACCACCACTATATGGTATTTGAGAGCATGACATTTCTGTATGCCTAGGATTCGTCTAGGCTAAGACCTAGGATTCTTCTCTCAACCATGTTGAACTGGACATATTCCTAGTTATTAAAAGCTTATAATATAGAGAATACTCATACTTGGAGGCTAAGAATACTCTTAGAAATATGTGTGGTGACCTTTGTGGTGTCATTCTTGGTCCTAGATTAGTAAAGGCTTTTTTTTAGGGCCCTAGGTAGAGGTTTTCTTTATTAACCATGTATTTGGATCTAAGACCTATGTCTTGTGCTAACAAACTAATAATAATAGTAATTTCCATCAAGAAATTTAATAATATAAAAACATTCTCAGTTGAATAATCTAATTTCATTTCAAATAATTTTTATTGGCAGTTTATAATAGTAATAAATTAAAAATGGTTGTTTTATTTATTTGTTTAAATAATATTAATAATGAATAATTGAAATGAGATATTTAGAAAATAACTTTTTTGTGAACTTGTTATGTTTGTGGTGCAAAGCCTCATAAACGAACCATGCACAAATTTATTTGCTGAAATATTCTAAAAATAAATAAGTGAACTTGTGTAATTGTGGTGCAAAAAATAATAATTTAATCTATGATTATTTATTTGAATTGATAATTATTTGTGAATTTGTTATGTTTATGGTATAAGTCCTCATAATTAAATCCTACGTGTACATGTCTATGTGGCAAATAATAACTTAGCAGCACTTAATGGTAATTTCTAGCATGGCAATTCTCTTAACATACATAGGGAAAAACTCAATTTCCAATAATATTATCAAATCTAACACCATATTAACACCACAAAATATAGGTGGTGCTAATACTACCATCTTAACACCACAAAATTGAAATGGTGTTAATAACACCACCTTAACACCACAAAAATGTAAATGGTGTCAATACTACCACATTTACACCACAAAATATAAATAGTACTAACTTATGATGTTAGAAGTTGAGTTTTTGTTGTGGTATTTTATATTTTAAATTATGTTACCAAATCAAAATAGTAAGATCATACCAATAAACCAATCACATAACACAAATTATGTTTTAAAAAATAAAAATATATATTTTACTTTTTAAAATACTATAATTAATATAATAATTTTTAAAAACTTAAAACCTTAAAATAAAATTTGTAAACTAATGAAAGTCACTTGTTTAACTTCAAAACCATTGTAATATACTTGTAGGCACGCAAACAAAGTTAACCATTCAAATTAGTTTATAAACTATTAATTATTGTTTTATTGCTATTAATTATTCTTTTTATAATAAAAAGGTTTATATCTATTATTACGCCATAAGGCGTTCAACAAGGGGGAGTCGACTCCCCAAGTTAATGTTGTTTTTTTTTCTATCCGTCGATATTTTTCGTCCGACGATTCGGATAATCGTCATCGTTGATCAGTTACCTGCAACTGCACATGTCCCATCGCCATTCGGATTGTGTGCAGAGCTTTGAATTTGGTGATTGGAGTTGAGTTTTTTTTGTTGTAGCAGCCATGGAGGGGCTGCCAGTAGCCTACCAGAATGGGACGACAGTACTAGATTGGCTTAATAAAGGAGACAATGCATGGCAGATGATAGCTGCAACCATTGTGGGAATGCAGAGCATGCCAGGCCTTGTCATTCTATATGGAAGCATTGTGAAGAAGAAATGGGCCGTCAATTCTGCATTCATGACACTCTATGCATTTGCAGCTGTTTTGATCTGTTGGGTCACCTGGGCCTATAAAATTTCATTTGGTGATCAGCTTCTGCCATTATGGGGTAAGGCAGGACCTGCGCTTGGCCAAAAGTTTCTCATCCAGCCAAAAGTTTCTCATCCAACAAGCAATAGTGCCTGAAACAATCCACCATCACAAGAATGGAACTGTGGAGACGCCAGCTCTTGAGCCCCTTTTTCCTATGGCTACCCTTGTGTTTTTCCAGTTCGTTTTTGCGGCCATAACTCTGATCCTACTGGCTGGATCTTTGCTTGGAAGAATGAACATCAAGGCATGGATGGTTTTTGTGCTACTCTGGTTCACTTTTTCATATACAGTGGGAGATTTTAGCATATGGGGAGGAGGATTCCTCTTTCAGTGGGGAGTCATTGATTTTTCTGGTGGTTATGTAATCCATCTCTCTTTTGGAATTGTGGGTTTCACTGCAGCTTATTGGGTATGTAACAATTCTTTAAAATTCCTTGCAGCTTATCAATTCTTTTTAGTCTATGCCATAGATTGCTTATGCTGCTTGGTTTTATTTGTGGATGGGGAGTACAGGTCAAACCTAGATCGGCTAAAGATCGGGAAAGATTTCCTCCAAACAATGTGTTGCTTATGCTGGCTGGAGCAGGAATTTTGTGGATGGGTTGGTCAGGGTTTAATGGAGGCGGCCCTTATGCTTCCAATGTTGTTTCTTCCAGGGCAGTCTTGAATACTAACATATGTGCAGCTACCAGCCTTCTTGTATGGACTTGTCTGGATGTTATATTTTTCAAGAAACCATCAGTCATTGGAGCTGTTCAGGGCATGATAACTGGACTTGTCTGCATCACCTCGGGTGCTGGTAAGGGCGATTCCATTCTCATTTTTTCTTTTCTATACAGTTTCACTAATAGAACGGTAGATTTCAGGAACTAGTTCTGTACGTTCTGCTATGGATTTGGGTCCTATCCTGTCACACCTCTTTAGGATGAACTAATTTCTGAATGATTGTAGCCAATGAGCATATACTTACCTCAGATCACGCATGCCCTGTCTTTTCTATTTCTATTTTTAAATTACCTCCTTGTTCATGGCAATCGTGGCTATCCATTGCTTTTCTGACGGGTAGAGAATTTACACGAAAAAAACTATTATTGTCTTCTCTTCCTTTTCACAAACTCGAAATGAAGTTTTCATAGTTGTTAACTACAATAGAGTTCAAATACCCCAATTGCATTAGGGTTCAGCGTAGTAACCTAAGAGGATACTGTATAGCCAGGGCTTTAGATACCATACTTCCATTGAATGACAAGTGCCCATCTTCCTGAATAAGTAGAAAACATGGAGAAAAAGCTAGCCATGTTTGTATACTGTCTTCACAAGGGCAGGGCAGAGTACAGAATGCAAAACTCGCAAACAAAAAATCAATAATAGTAATTTTTTCCCTTGTATAGGTGTTGTCCAAGGATGGGATGCAATTGCGATGGGAGTGCTATCTGGTAGTATTCCATGGTATACAATGATGGTACTACACAAAAGGTCAGCCCTGTTACAGAAAGTTGACGATACACTGGCTGTATTTCACACACATGCAGTTGCAGGATTGTTGGGTAGAGCACTCACTGGGATTTTTGCAGAGCCCACTCTCTGTTCACTCTTCCTCTCAGTAACAAATTCCAAGGGAGCATTTTATGGCAGTGGTATGCAATTTATTAAACAGATTGTGGATGGATGCCAATCTTTTATGTTTGCACTATTTTTCTATTAGTTGAATTAAAGGCTTTTGCAAGGAAGCAGAGGTGATTCTGAAACTGATCTTTTGCTGTCAATACATTGAATTTGAAAATGATCTTTTGCTGATCTCAATACTTTAATTTGTAATTTATATGGGGTTGAAAATCCTGCATGATGTACCTATACCTACATCGTCCACTACGTTGTTCTTTCAAAACAATTTCCATCCTATCCCATGTAGATTTCTATTAAGAATTCAAAGATATAAGAACACATACACTCATTTATACAGATATATAGAAGGCTTTATACATTGATTTGAGGTTTTCACATATTTCAATGGCAAGCGTGAGGATGGCGTTTGGAATCCTTTTGATGATTGCAACAGCATTTTGTGATCTTGTGCAAGGACTGCGAGTGAATTGGGGTACAATTTCCACGCACCCAATTCCTCCATACATTGTAGTGCAACTGCTGAGAGACAATGGTATCAAGAAAGTGAAGCTATTTATGCAAATCTTGACACCATGAGGGCTTTGGCACTCAACAACCTCGAAGTCATGGTGGCCATTGCCAATGAGATGCTCTAGGTGTTGACCCTGGATTCTCAAGCTGCTGACAACTGGGTTGCCAGAAATGTGACCAGATATACTTCTCTTGGCGGGGTTAATATCAAGTAAGACGTCCCATATTTATCATTGAATCTCATTTGTGTTTAATTTTCAGAGTTGTGTTTAGACTGGATTGAACATGTGGGTGCGTAATTGCTGGGCTTGTAAGTAATGGGTCTTGAGTTTTATCCATTAAGGTAATACCATTTCTCAGCTCTGAACTACACATGATTTAGATTTTTGAAGCAGATAGTAAGTACCGTGTGAGGAAATATTTGCAAGTATGTGTGTATTTCTAATCTGAACTTGCATCACCCACTGTACAGTCTTGCGTTCTTGTTTTTATTTGAAGTTCTTGAATCCATTCTTGTATATCTTTTGGCCCTTATATGATCCACTTCTGCATTCCAAACACCCTTTCTCTGTGCAGGTGTGGCTTCTCCTGAATGTAAAGGTAGTTTTTGATCCCTTGTAAGTAGATTATATCAGTTTTTTGACTGGAAGGTTTTACATAGCTTCAGTCTTTAGTTTCATGATACAGTAGTTCATAACAAAGTTAGAGTGTTGAGAAGCTTCATACATCCAAAGTACGGGGCATATAATATATATATAAGCTCATATAAGCTCATTTGAGTTATACAGTGAAACTACTATCCAATATATATATATATATATATATATATATATATATATGGTTGCTGAGTACGAGAAAGATAAAAAAAAGTTACTCTAATAAAGTTTTCACGGTAGTCATATAATTACTTTTGTCAAATTAAATACTTCGTCAGACCATATATATGATTCTGAGTGGAAAGAACGCATTCAGGACTAGCTGTCACACCATTTTTTCCTATCAAATTTCAAATCCCCTTATACTTTTTTTAGGATGTGGAGTAGACTTTTTTTTAAGAATGTGGAAAGCTTATACGTCACAGAAACTAGAATTCTAAGAATGTGGAAAGCTTATACTTTTTGTTTCTAATTTTATTTTTTTGATAATGGTATAGTAAAACCTTATTCATACATTTTGGGCATTAAAACTAGATGGTAAACCTAGCTTAGCTTAGCTTACAACATGGCGTTGTTATTGCACCCCTGGGTACAATTGCTAGTTTATAATCTTTTATTACGTCAATAGACGTTTTTCTCCGAGGTCGGGTTTGAGAAACCTGTACCTTTCGTCCGCCATTGGTCAAATTTTTGGTCGTCTATTGATCAAATTAAAACGTGACACGTTTATTTTTTTTATCTCCCCCGTATATCCACTGGTTTCTGTATGTCTTCGGATAGTTTGTCCGCTGGTCTCCGCCCGTCCTGCTCAGCTAGGGCCATCCTGCTCGCCCATCCTGCCAATGTTCTGCACATAGCCACGCCATTGACTGTTGCCCTAGGCAGTAATGAACCCTCGAGCCCTCTTTCGCATATTTCCTCTTGGATCTGGATACCTTGTTCCAGAGCTGCCAAATCAGCACATATTGGGAGGATGCTGGCAAAGGTTTTTTATTCTGGCTGCACACGTGTAACTTGCATTTGTCCAAAAAGATTCAGGGCTTCCACACTCTGCCCATTCTGCACAGATCCTGAAATCAGTGCAGTCCAAGAGGCTACCATTCTCTAAAAGAGCTTCAGGGCATCATCAACTTGCCCATTTTGCATATAGCCTGCCAGAATTGTTGTACATGATACCAAATCTGATCCAGGCATTTGATGAAAGAGATAGGGCTTCATCAAATTGTCCGATCTGTTCATAACCTGCAATCATTGTATTCCAAGAAACAACACTTCTCTGAGACATTTATCAAACAATTCACGCGCTTTCTCTATCCCCCCACATTTTGCATACATGTCTAGAAGGGATTTCTCCACAAACTCGTCCATTTGAATCCCACACCTTGTTATTTTCTCATGGATCTCCACACCCTGTTCCAGGGCTTCCAAACCAGAGCAAGCTTGCAAAACACTAGAATAGGTTTTCAAGTTCGGTTCCTCACCTTCCCTTTGCATTTGATGGAACAAGTCCAATGCCTTATCGCCATAATCATTCTGTACATATCCTGCAATCATTGCATTCTAGGAGACTATTTTACTGGAAAACTCAAGGGCTTCATCAACATAACCATTCTGTGCAAAACCTGCAATCATTGCATTCCATGATATAACGTCTCGGTCGGGCATCTTTTGAAATAGCCTAAGAGCTTCACCAAGAAGCCCATTCTGAGCATATCCTACAATCACCGTATTCCATGAGACCACATCTCGGTGACACATTTTATCAAACAAATTGTGTGCTTTCTCTATACTCCCACATTTAGCATACATATCTATAATAGCATTCTCCACGAATACATCACATTCAATCCCACTACTTAGAAATCTCTTTGTGTACTTCAATACCTTGTTGCAGATATGTCAATTTGGCAGAACATTGGCGAATGTGAAATTATTGGGTTGGATGCCTGTTTTCTTCATCTTGCGAAAGAGTACCAATGCCTCTTCGGCCCCACAACCATTCCTAGAATAAGCTGTGACCATCGCAGTCCATCTGAACAAACATCATTCTCAATATTGAATTGTATATTCTCAATATGGCATTGTATTGACAGTTTTCCAAAGGCAGGTCTCTAATTTCTGAGTATGGGATTTGGATTACAGAGCTACATGTCTGTATTGACAATTTTCCAAAGGCCGATTTCTAATTCCTGCGTATGGGATTTGGATTACAGAGCTACATGTTTCAACTATGCAAAGGAGTAACTCATTTTCACAGCCATGGAGTGATGCACAGGTGAATTTATATTATAGTTTTCTTTTCTTTTCTGGGTACATTTATACTAATTTATTACATAAAATATGAGGAACCATTTATTTTTGTGTATTAAAACCTATGGTGTTCGTGTTACTTTAAATTACCAAACAATATCTATGCATCCATATTTTATTATTAATTGTCATCAATTTTATTATCATCCATTAATTATCATCAATTTTATTATCGTCCATATTTTAGTATGGTGTTTTTCTGATTAATTGTCATCCGTATTTTGTAGGATCCTCGTTTTATTATCAAGTTTGTTCCTTTTGCTAGTCTTAGTGTCTTTATCAATTTGCAGCTAGATATGGTAGCAGCTATATTTCCAGTTAGCTGATTGGTGGCTAGATCCAGAGAAAAGAGGTTACGAAAGTTCTTAAAGTCCAGATTGATGCTCCCAGTTAAAGAGTTCTTCTTCAGATTGAGAAATTGCAGCTTCTTACAAGATGCCAGCTTAGGCAGGTCCAGGTAAATTTGTTATTGCTAACCATCAGCTTCTCTAGATTGTCAAGCTTACCAAGCTCATCTGGAAGACGTCCTCAAATGTTGTTACCATCAAGTGCGATGACTGTGAGATTCCGCAAGTCCCCAATGCTAACGCTTAGATTGCTCGAAAATCTATTGCAAGGCAGATAGAGCTGTCTCAACGACGGTAGTATGTAGAGATCATCTCGAAGCTGTCCAACGAGTTGGTTAGATATGAATTATCTCTTCAATCTGGTAAAAATTAGAAACTCAGAGTTTTATATTACTTTGAAAATTAGAAATTCAGAGTTTTATAAGGATTGGGAACCTAAGTAAAAATAATACACAACTCAAAAAACATTAAAAAAAATTCCTATATACCAAGCAAATTACAAAGCTAGCATAAGTGGGGTCGGGGCATCAATTTTTTTTGTTCAACACTTGTCGTGAAAGCATACATGTATGGGATGGAGGGGCAATGGAATCAAGCCTAAGTCAATTGAATCCTTGCAACTCACTGCATGTATGAGTCTCAACAATCTCTGTTTTAAATTGAACCAAAATACCAAAAGAAGTTTATTAATGGCTAGATTTGAGAAAAGTCAAAGTGAAAAGATATATGTTTATGGAATAGTGAAAAGTCTAAGTGGAAAGATGAAGTGATACATTGATGTTATTTTCCACTTCTAATTTTATCAACATTCATATGCTACTCGCATATTTTGTTATATGCTAAATACTCTTGTTTTAAGACAATCATAACAAAAAATTTATATTGTTTTGAAAAATGTGTTTGTTGTGGTACTCAATCATAAGTTCGAGCATGTTGGGCGTTCATGTTTTGTAAAATGTATATGCACATCTCGGGGGAAAACATAAAAATAAATGAGCACTTGGGTTGCATTGTTTCAAATAGGGATGTATACAAAACAATCAATTTATGTGTTGAAGCTAAGTGATAAAAATATCAATGAAAACGTAATGCAAAGTTAGTAGTACATGCTTACTTTTAAGACAATAACAAATACTTTATATTGTTTACGCATCATAAAATCATCCCACCACTAGGACATATATGCGCATTGTTCATTCTGTAAATGCGCATATACAGAAGGAAAAATGCGCATATACAGAAGAGAGCTTCCGTAAATGCGCATTTTTCCTTCTGTATATGTGCATTTACAGAAGGCAATATGCGCATATACAGAAGCTCGATTTCGTAAATGCGCATCTTGTTTTCGTCAAAATGAAATTCAAAAGGAGGGTTTGATAAGTCCTCATCTACAAGACTTCATTTCTTGCATGAGTATCATGGACTCACGACAACTATATACAACACTCAATGTCATGCAAATACAAATAATGGCATTTAGCTAGGATCACAAACTGTGCAGAGGTTGATTTATGCATTGCTATAGAGAGGTGTCATTGGGCACACGATATGGAGAAACAATGGTTATTAATAAAATTAAAAAAACAATTATTGGCTTAAGAATAGTCTTCAATTTGATGGGTGGCATGATTGTGATATAATCGCCCTCTGTCCTTCCAAACATTCGTGGTTTCTCACAACATTTGTCGGAGGTGCTACCAAAGTACATTTAAAAATTACTTGTCTTTACATCCTCATCTCATAGTCATAACGAAGGATTATTATGCATACACATCCTCACCTTATAATATGAATTGGGTCAAGGCGCAAAGACAACCATAAAATATTAAATGTGTCAAGACGCAAAGAGAAAGAGACAACTATAAGTAAGTCTTATATTAAATTTAACATATAAGTCTTTAATTAACACTATCAACTGAGATTTGACACGTTGGATTGTTGTGATATTCTTATCACTCCTCACCAATGTGATTGCAAGGCATTAAGGTGAAATCCATAATTTTAGGTCTTCTTCCTCATTATCATGCCTTTTGGTAAGACAGTAAAGAGGGTAGTGGCCTGCATTAGCATGAAAAACGGTTTCAACATAGAGGTTATACACATTAATTGTTTTCATTAAATGACTTAAATTCCTACCCATGACTGTTGATTCACTAAATCGTGGACTGGTACAAGACACAACAAATTTTAGAACCCCGAGCCCTTAATTATTCACACCTAAAACTTTCTCAAATCCAGCCATTAATAAACTTCTTTTGGTATCTTGGTTCAATTTAAAATGCAGATTGTTGAGACTCATACATGTAATGAGTTGCAAGGATTCAATTGACTTAGGCTTGATTCCATTGCCCATCCATCCCATACATGTATGCTTTCACGACAAGTGTTGAAAAAAAAAAAATATTTTTTTGAAAAATGTGTTTGTTGTGGTACTCAATCATAAGTTCGAGCATGTTGGGCGTTCATGTTTTGTAAAATGTATAAGCACATCTTGGGGGAATACATAAAAATCAATGAGCACTTGGGTTGCATTGTTTCGAATGGGGATGCATAAAAAACAATTCTAACAGGTGTAAATTCATTTAGCTGGTTTTTCTTGTCAATTTTAGGTGTTGAATTTAATAGTAAGTAGCCTGTTATTCTACCGTTTGGTTTGATTGTGACTCTAATGGCGAATATAGAAATGACAACACCTTCCAGCAAAATCTGATTAGAGTTTTGGAATCACGGGTGAGGACGTTATTCCTAGTGGATTCAATACTTCCAACATCGTTGTTAACGAGCAAAACAACAATGGTTCAGTTTATGGGCTTGTCCAGTGCATGGGAGATTTGACTTCCTCTTATTGCAAAGAATGCGCATCCATTGCCATGGAAGATTTTTACGTTACGACAGTCAGTTTTTACAACAATTATAGTAACGTTTACAATGGCAAGAATATCTCTGTTTGTGGCGCTGACATCACCAATCAACCACGACACTTCATTAATGCTGTAAAAGTCTTGCTCTCAAAAATTACAGCTAAAGTTAAGCAGAGTCCCAAACGTTTTGTTGCAGATTCAACAACATCCTCTAATTAGACGGGGTATATATACATCATAGGGCAGTGTACGAGAGATCTGCGGCAAACAACTTGCAAGTTGCGGTTAGTGGCTAACTTCTGCCTCGTAAAAGATATTGTGCTAAACTCAAGGCAGAACACAATCCAACTCTACGAACTGATATTTGTGTCACAAGGTTTATCCATTTTTCAACACTTCCATTATTTCGTCGTCGCTGCCATGACAAACTTCTTCTGTAACCGGTATAGATTTTCACATCGTTTACTATCATAAATAATCAATTTAAATATTGGATAGAAACTAAAGGAATATTGGATAGAAACTAAAGGAATTTTTTGGTCACAACTATTTTCATTTTTTTTAATGGGTTGTTGTCATTTTTTATTGGTTTGAGATTACATGGCAACGGGTGTCTATATTTGCATAACACTCTTTTTTTCCTTTTCCACCAGTTATATGCTATGAAACCAGATTCGTCCAAAAGGGCCTACGTGTCCCGTGTCCACGTGTCGGACATGGACACACTGACAGAGCATGTCCGACACGTCTTTGCAGCATGTGCTGTTTTCAGACACGCGTGTGCGAGGACTGTCAATGCATGTCTGGAAAACAGGACACGTTTTCCACTAAAAAAATGCCCAGAATTGCTTTAAATCAAAATTTTCACTTTCTTTTTATCATTTGCAAGTGTGGAGAGGGTTCTAAAGTGTGTTTGGTGTGCAGGTGAAGAAGATTTGAAGGATTTAAATGTGTAATTACTAATGTTAAATGTACATTGATTTTGATTTCTATTGAATATTTGTAAACATTTGGATCTATATGTCTATATTTTTAATATATCTATCTATCTATATATATAACGTGTCCTATGTGTCCTGATTCCGGGGGTCACCGTGCCCGTGTTGGACACTCGAATCCCTGTGTCCTTCGTGTGCCGTGTCCCCGTGTCAGGTGACTTGGGTTATATGCGTTTATAAGCCTAAGCCATATGTACATCTTTGTAATAATATATTTACATTTATGTAATATTAATAACATGTAATAGATAATATATTTAGTAATAGAGTTAAGAAAAATTAACTTATATAAAAACTTGGTTTTATATGAACTTAGGATTGATCTTCGTTTATAAATATATATGTTACTTGTATATTTAAATGTAAAATTTGATTATTTATATATTTAAATTTTGATTATGTAGATATCTTAGAATTTTGGGGTGGACTATTATCTATGTTTTTTTCATTTATGGATGAGAATGAGCCAAGTGTATTATGCATATTGATTTTATGGTCATTGTCCAAAATTCATAATAACAATTTCAAAAAAGTTCTACACATGTGTAACTAAAAAACTTGAAATTTTAGAAACAAAAAGATCTTAACTACTATGTATACAACCCCTTATACCAAAGCGAAACTATAGGTATAAAGGATCTTAACTACTATGTATATGATCCCTTATACCAAAGCAAAACTATAGGTTTAAATTGGACAGATCTAAAGCTTAGGTAAAGAGTGGTATGATATTTGATTTGCCATCATATGTAAATGTTGTAATATATGGAATCGTGTATGAATAGGTGTTAGGCATATTTAATTAAACTATAGTTTAGAGTAGGATATTATAAGTATAACATGAGAACCCTATCATGAGTTATCATGGGTTCAACCTAATATGGCATTAATATAATTAAAACCCTATATATATAACCTCTTATAGATGGGAGAGGGAGAACCTGATTTATTGAATTGATACCAAGGGGTATCATTACATGAAAAAAAGAGCTACATTTAATGCTTTTAACTACCCACATCTCTCTATGTCTATGCTACAAGAAAGGCTTTCAGTTACTAAATGGAAAACCATGGTGAAATAAGTGTCACACACACACACATACATATATATATTGAAACTCTAATTTTAATCCTAAATACTTTTAATTATGTTAATGCTCCTTGTGCAAAAGTCTAACACCATATAAAGAGT